>CM044956.1:2055738-2307867 GCA_024516035.1 Bactericera cockerelli | reverse complement strand
AAGGAGAATTTTGAATTTGTAACATCAGCAAGGAGAATTTTGAATTTGTAACATCAGCAAGGAGAATTTTGATCAGCACGAAGAATTTGTAACACCAGCAAGTAGAATTTTGAATTTGTAACATCAGCAAGAAGAATTTTGATCAGCACGAAGAATTTTGAATTTGTAACATCAGCAAGAAGAATTTTGATCAGCACGAAAAATTTTGAATTTGTAGGTAACATCAGCAAGGAGAATTTTGATCAGCACAAAGAATTTGTAACATCAGCAAGGAGGATTTTGATCAGCATGAAGAATTTATCAGCAAGGAGAATTTTGAAAGTGAGTGTCTGCATCACAAGGATTTGGGTAGTATTTGTGTAGGTACTAAGATTTAGATTTTGTCCAAAAGAATGTGAATGTTGCACTATAATTTAATATTGGGTGTACTCTGAATTTTGTTGTGTTGCGGTGTTCTTGATAGTTTGAATGAAAATATTTTATTTTTTAAATCAAAATTGATTTCTACAAAAGGCCAATTAAAACAAGTAAACGTATAATCTGGCCATTCAAACAATCTTTTCTAACAAGATCAAATTCATTATTATTTCTATGTTTTCATTCAATACAGGTAGGTAAACTAGATAATCCTGGACATTTTATTGTGTGAACTATCAAGAAAATGGTTATTTTGGGTACTTGCCTCCTTGGTAAATTTCTTGGATCAGGTCTAGTTGGAGTTTGTGGGATCACAGAGTCCAACTAGGGAACTAGACCTTATTTCAAAAAAATAGACGGGACTTTCAACCTCCATTCGCTGTAAACTCACAAACCAGCTTTTCTAACATTAACCTCACCCATCCTGAGTGAGGCCGGGATTAGTCAGCATCGCGGTAGTTCAATTTTGAATGGTCACCCATCAAAGTTCTATCCTTGCTGGGCGTTGCTTATCTCGAATGACAGAACGAGAACTGGTGTATTCAACGTGTCATTGATGCTGGCTCACCTTCATTGCTTTAACTCTGCTGTGGCAGGGCGTTCGCGCCGAACATCTTCAATTTTAAACTGCTCAGAATTTAGATGTTCTGAGTTTTTCTCTAGGGATAGGAAAAACCCATGGAAAATCCGCTGGTGAAGTCAAAATCTAACATCGAAATAATTCGAAATAATAACCCCCCCCCCCCCCCCCCCCTTAATTTATGTTTCTAATAGTGGTCCGCGGACTTTTCTGGAAAAGAAATGTGGCCCAGAGTCTGATAAAGGTTGAAGACCCCTGGTTTAGTGGAAGGTAACCACCAGGCAAAGTTAATGCTTAAAGAGTTTTCTACCACCTATTCCTCAGAGTCTTATTATTATGTGGTTTTATACCTCCTCAAATAAATAAGGAAAAAAACATGCATTGGATGGGATTCAAACCAACCTAAAGAGAAAAAGAGTGAGAAAGAGGTAAAAAGAGAAATAAATCAGTGTAATTTCTCACAATCCCTATATTATACTTTTATTCTAATTACAGCATAGATCCTCAGGCTACTAGCCAACACAGGTATTCCTATTGTATTTTACCACTCTTGTAATTGCATCACAAGTTTATTTACCATATCTATTGTATATACCCATTGTATTGCACAGGATAACAATCTACTCTGTACCATTGTATTTTCCAGGATATGCTACCTATGTGTGCCTCAGTGATATGGCTGACAGCTCGCAGTAGTGTGGACCATCAAGTGTCAGGATTGTTCAACATAGAATAATTAACTTTGGACTCGGAAAATATCGAAGGTAATTAATTTGTAATTATTTTTAGTATAAATAAATATTTAAAATCTAGATCGTAATTTATTTAAAAAATCTCATTTACACTCTCTAGCTAATGATTTTTTTTCTCTTTATTATGAATTTTATTATAAACAATTGGAAAATCAAGACATGTTTTTCTTTCTCCAATTTGGGTGTAAGGTCACTTTTAATGACATGTTCCTATCACAACGGGGGTGTTACCCTACATTCGCAGGAAACTCACAAACGTGCTATTCACATTAACCTCACCCAGCCCAGGTTGGGCCGGAATGCCAGCATCACGAAGTTTTCAAATCTCTGGACGTAGCTTAACTTCGGTGATCCTACGAGTTCAACGCGCCATCGACGCTGGCTAAATCAAGACCTGACTTTGTTATTAAAAACATCTTTTAATTTTACTACTAATGGTTGACTCTGGACTTATCGCAAAGTTTTCAAAACAAATGCAAGTTGCGAGGGGTTCGCATTTTAGGATCAAAAAAAGTTACATATTTTGCCTTTTTTTCTCACAAATTAACGGGGGTATACGTATACCACATGTTTCTTATGTAATGTCATATGTCATGTAACGTCAAATTGGTCATATCATATTAGTTTTATTAGTACCAGCTTGAGGATTTATACTGATGCATCAGTGTCATACAAGTAAGTTTCTTGTCAAAATGTTTCATTGTAGGTATCCGTACTTGTCACAAATTTATCTATCCCCCAAGTAAAGAAAATATCCCCCAAGCAAAGAAAACAACGACAGTATCTAACTGAACAGAAAAATACGCGAGCACGCAGCTACTCAGTTAGAAAACAAGTCATTGCCCTTTTTAACTTCATAAAATACCACTTTCACCCATGTCAGAAAGATAGAGTGAATTATTAAGTTGCATTTTCTTAACCCATTTGTCACAAAAAAGACATCATTAAGGAGACATTGCAGTCACAGCCCGCAGCGCTTTAAATGATAAAGATGATATTCTTTTTAAGTTATGATATTTGTGTTAAATCACTTTCGTGATGTCACTGCTCAAACTCGCTTTACTAAATTTACGCTGAAACCGGGACTTGAACCACCAACCTCCAGGATTCTAGTCCACCGATCAAGCTACTGAGTTCGGTTAATAAAGTTAAACTAATGAGTTTTCTTAACCCATTTGTCACAACAACAAAAAATGCATTATGTAGTCATTGCAGTCACAGCGGGTTAAATGATATCCTGTGCCGTGGAAACGGATAAAACAATTGTAAAATAAAATTCTTGGAAACAGGATAGAGGGGGGGGGGGGGTGCTAGGTACAGAATGATATACAGGGGGTTTCTTTACCAGAGGGGAGGAGAGGCGGGGGGGAAGAAAAAAAGGGGGTAGCCAAAAGTCATGTTTTATTTTTTAACACACAAGTCACCACTCTCACTTTACAGATATCGTGCAGGAGTGTATTTTTTCTTTCCTCGTCTTATGGAAAGGAAAGAATTTATCATCATCATAGGGTGGCGTCATCGTGAACGATGGTAGCCAGACAGTGGAGGAATGACTCCGCACTTCTACCACTGTCTTTACAAGGAGCTGGTCAACTGACTCTCAGGGCTATTTTGAAATAATCGGCAAACAACCAGGCGCGTACCCGGGGAGGCAAGATAGTCACTATATCATTAATATAGCATAGAAACAGTATGCTATGCCCAACTAATGACCTCCCTGAATGCAGCCAGATGTTACTTCGATTTCCCCAGAAAAATCAGGCTTGAATATACCTTCTTTATTTTGCCCATTGACTCTCACAATCTGCTTTCTACCTCTATGAAAACTCTCTAACCTTGTCAATAATTTTCCTTCTACTCCGATGGCATTGAGGTTGAATGTAAGAATATTATGGTTGATTTTATCAAAGCATTTGGAAAAATCTGTTAGAATTACGTCAACTTGACCTCTAGTATCAATGTTGGTCATTAGGTACTCGGTATATGAGTATATGATATTATATTAGTGGTGGTGGAGCGTTTCTTTATGAACCCGTTTTGATGCTCATTTATAATGGTTGAGAGAATAGGGTAGAGTTGGCGAGATACAAGATTTTCTAAAAGTTTAGGTATAAGCACTGAGATGATCTCAGTGGATTTAAGAGAGGTTATATAGATACGGGGCGGTATTTTTAAATGTTATCTTTCTCGCCAGATTTATAAATGGGGGAAATGTAAATTTTTGCAAGAAGTCTAATATAAAAGTCAAGAACTGCAAGAAGGTATTTTGTTTTTAGATTTTTGTATTTATAATAATAACTAGGACCAAATTAAGTCCCATTATTCCATCAGTAAGCCCAAAACGTAATATTGTGTAGTCTAAATCCCATATGGGAGAATAATTTGTTATGTCCCGGCTGGGTTTTGAACCCGCGACCTCTGCATTACCAGTCAGACGCCTTGACCACTGAGCTACCAGGACAGACAAAACCTTGACATCAAAGGCAATCGAACCATGAATTAAATCTAATCCTGTTTCATAATACGGCCCCAAGGGCCAAATTATACAACAGGATTAGATTCAGGACTGACTGTCCCTCTAAGTTAGAAGTTTGCCATGATTGGTTGAAACTCCGACTTGAGAAACTGTTTGGTCTTATCTTTGTTGTAATCGTGTTCAATAATTTGGCCCTATATGTCCAGCTTATTTATTACAAGGCACCCTCACTTACCTTGCTGCTTGGTTTCGATACAAATCTCTGGCCACGCATCGCTCAGATTTCTTCCTGTCCAAGTGCACCTGAACCTGCTTCTGAGGGCCGAATGAAGGGACACTCAAAATCGGATACTTAAGTTTGAACTAGACAGGAGGGAGAGTCAACTTTGATTAGAAAATACCATATGCGATTTCAGACATGTGAGACATAAAGCACTCAGGGTCGAATGAAAGGACACTCCAAATCGGATACTTAAGTTTGAACTAGACAGGAGACTCAACTTTGATTAGAAAATACCATACGCGATTTCAGACATGTGAGAACTCATGACTATCATCACAAGCTGGGTTTCCAACATATGGACAACATACAGCTTGCCTGTTGGTGTGTATGTTTTGAACCGGCTGGCAGTAGTGTATAGTATGTAGACTTTTTTTAGACTTTATTTTTTATAGTATTTAGTGCTTTATTTAGACTATCGGCTCAAGACAGGGAGTACCCTAACTGTGTAGAACTGTAGACGTTTGAAGAAAAAAATCGTTCAGAAATATTATCAGCTCAATTTCGAAAAAAAACCGACCGCAAACGATACTTTCTATACCTTATAGGTGATAGAAAGTAATATACCTTATAGTATCAGTATAAACAGAAAAGTGAGAAGTTGTACTGGATGTACATGAATATCAATCAGAACAAACCTAGACAGCTGTTTCGAGCTTATTTGCTCTCATCAGCAGGTAATAGTTTTACATATCCATGCCATCAACTAACCTCTCTATTTTAATCAGTATAAACAGAAAAGTAGTCACAATAGATCTAAATAGAAGTCGGTGTGATAATTGGTGCTTCACTTGTGGTACTCCAACCAGTCTATAATAATTTACAGAAAAGTGAGGTAGTAAAAAGTACTAAGCAGGTGAAAAGTATATGAATGTCACACCAAGTTTTTGCAAAAGTAAAGCGCTTAACAAACACGAAATTATGGAAACACTTTATGGAGGCGAAACTATAAGTAAGTGGAGAAGTGGAAGTTAGGAATACTTTACCTCCGTGGCATAAGGCACTCGGTCACCATGGTAACCAGAAAACAACAATTGGTTCCCCTTTTTCTAATAGATGAATATATTTATGCCTGGCTCTCTCCCGAAAGAAACTGGCTGTCTGTTTTGGGGATGGGGGAGTATCTCTTTTTTTCTATCGATGGGGTTGAACATGGTGGAGAGATAAGATAAGGCCTGCTCTACAGGGTTTAGCTATATCCGAGCGGGCGGGGTAGTTACGAGTATTATTTGTTTAAATGTATTATGTCCCGGTAACTCAGTGGTAAAAGCAGCACTCTGTGAATCCAGTGATTCCAGAGTTCGCGGGTTCGAAACCCAGCCGGGACATGACAAGTTATCCTCCCATTTGGGATTTTTACCACATAATAATGTCTTGGGCTTACTGCTGGAATAATGGGACTTAATAGTCCTAATCGGGCAGTATAAACAAGGCGATATTATTATTATTATTTCCGGTGTTTGTGAGAAAGGCACAGAGGAATTGAGAGGATTCAATGGACGGCTAGATCCAATGTTTAGTCTCCTTTTATGCCCATTGATTCTGTTTGGTTTTAATGTTCTGTTTTTGAGTTATTCACGACGGAGGGTTTTACCACCCTCCATTCGCTGGGAATTGTACCAGCTACCCAATTTAACCGCACCCAGCCTGGGTTTGGCCGGAAACGCCAGCCTCACATATTTTTTACTTGTATTATTTCCGTGTCCGTGAGAAAGGCACAGAGGATTTGAGAGGATTCAATGAACGGTCTAGATCCAATGTCTAGGCTCCTTTTATGTCCATTGAAACGTATTTTTTTACTTCAGAGGGAACAGAATTTTTTTGTGAGACAATTCTGCCCAACCCGGGAATCGAACTGAGGATCTCTGGACCACGGGTAGTAATAGTTATATCGTTAAAACACGAACATCTTCTTCGTGTAAGGAAAATTTGGATACTGTAAAGATTAAAAGCCCTCCATAAGGAGGAGGCCCATGCTCCGTAAGGGGTGCCGAAGGGCTTATTATTATTATGTTTAATGTTACATGTATGCTTCTCGTGATGGCATTCCTAAACCCTGACCACACTCTGCTTAATGTCAATGGTCTATTATTTATGGATTCTATTTTCAATTTGAAAAGGTCGTCAAGGAAACCAAGGTTGCTCCCGAGGCATTTATTTATTTACACTTTACTTTTTAATACAAAGCGATCAACAATTATTTAAGAACAAAGTAAAAAAAAAACTTGAAAATATATACAAAACCTGGTCACTATCATAAATAACTTTTACTCAATTTTATCACAAGGTATTGAGTTGTTTATACCTAAGAAGGAAATAGTTCCGCCCAAGTTTCCTGGCTGGTACAGTAATGAACTGAAAAATCTTATATTACAGAAAAAGAAAATTCACCGCCAATATAAGTCTCTATTTTGTCCTCAATTATATACCAAATTTTCATTGTTAAGAGAAAAATGTAAAGAGATTTCATGTAGGGACTACCATGCTAATATAAAAAATATTGAAAGTGAGCTATGTACAGATCCTAAGAAATTATGGAACTTTATGTCAGATAAAAAGAACAGTACGAATTTATCATCGGAAATGTACTTGGATAATTTAAAATCAAGCGATTCTCAAACTATCGCAAATTTTTTCGCAAAAACTTTTTCTGAAAATTACTCTAAAATTTCATCTTGTGAAAAAGATCTGTCTTTCAATACTCACATCAATATTAATCATATTCAAATTAATGAGTTTGACACTTTTCAATTACTGTCAAAACTCCCCCCTCAAGCATGTAGAGGCCCTGATGAGATCTCTGCTATATTATTCAAGTCGTGCGCTGCTGTACTCGCCGCCCCTATGACCCTCATTTTTCAGACCTCCATTGATTGCGGTACTTTCCCTGATCGATGGAAACTTGCTTATATTACACCGATCTATAAATCATCAGATAAAAAAAATGTAAAAAACTATCGTCCTGTTTGCATATCTTCAATAGTACCTAAAATATTTGAAAAGCTCATATCTAAACAATTATATCCAATACTCTCAAGCATAATAATAGAGAATCAACATGGGTTCATGAGAAAAAAATCAACCACCACCAATCTCGTCTCCTTCACGGACTATGTCACTTCGGTCATTGAAGAAGGAGATCAGGTAGACTGTGTTTACACAGATTTCTCTAAATGCTTTGATCGAATTTCTCATGACCTATTAATATCAAAGCTCCAAGCCATAGGAATCGGCGGAAATTTAATCAATTGGTTAAGAAGCTTCCATATGAATCGCCGACAAATAGTCAAAATAAAAAACACAAATCCAGTGAGTGCTAGTCCTGTGAATGACTCGGGTAACTCAGACAATGTTTACTCTGAAGAGATCAAAGTTACCTCGGGCTGTATACAGGGCGGCCACTTATCTGGAATTTTATTTCTGTGTTACGTGAACGATATAGTCTCAATTCTACCACCTAATATTAAAGCCTGGCTTTTCGCTGATGATTTGAAGTTGG
Source organism: Bactericera cockerelli (assembly GCA_024516035.1). NCBI lineage: Eukaryota > Metazoa > Arthropoda > Insecta > Hemiptera > Triozidae > Bactericera > Bactericera cockerelli. The sequence continues at coordinate 2,299,863 of CM044956.1, read as the reverse complement.
CTGTGAGGGTTAGGGGGTCTGAGGACGCACATCAGTTGCAGGAAACACTCCGGGGTCTACAGTGCTGGTGTCGAGATAATCTCATGCAATTAAATATAAGTAAATGTAAGGTGATGAGCTTCTATACAAAAAAAAATCCCCTACTTGTTCAATATTTTATTAATGATGTCGCTTTAGAACGAGTAAATATTATTAAAGACTTAGGAGTAACCCTCGAACATAACTTAAAGTTTAATTCTCATTATAGCAATATCTCCAATAAAGCTTTTCAAATGCTGGGCTTCCTGCATAGGCAGACTCGAGATTTCACCGATTCAAAGGTACTAAAACTTTTATACTATTCGTATGTTCGATCTCATCTCGAGTACTGCTCTGTAGTATGGTCACCCCAGTATCAAATCCATCAGAATACAATTGAATCAGTACAAAGAAAGTTTTTGAGACTCCTTGCTTATAAAGAGAAAAAACCTATTTTAAATCATGATTACAGTGAGATATTAATTTCCCATAATATAACAACATTAAATAATAGGAGAATAATTCAAGATCTGGTATTCCTGTACAAACTCATTCACAATATGATTGACTCTCCTGAATTACTCACTAAACTTAATTTTAGAATCAATATCAGAAATACACGCTCTCATCTTACATTTGCTCTCACCAAGAGTAGGTCAAATTTAGGTGAGTTTTCCCCTATGCAGAGAATCCAGTGTATAGGTAATCGAGCCGGCGATGTCGACCTCGACATTTTTTCATGCACACTGGAATCTCTTTCTCTTTTTCAATTATAATAAAGCTCTATAATTTTAAGTTTAGATTTAGTATTTTAATTAATTAACCAACTAGTCATAAGTGTTTTAAATCGTAATGTTTAATTGTAGTCATAAGTGTTTTAATCGTAATGTTTAATTGTAAGTATTTTTTCTATGTGATGAAATGGGCCTAACCCGTAAACTTGTGTAAAAAAAAAAAAAAAAAAAAAAAAAAACAATACTTTCCTTATTTTATAGGATAAGGAAAGTAAAAATATAGAACAGAATTATTTTTATTTATATTTTCAATTGTCTTGTAATCCGGGGCGAAGTTAATGCCTTAGGCATTCTCTGCCACTTAACCCCGATGTAGGCATGGCCCTATATTTATTTTTTATAACCCTACTTTACACAAGGAGGCATTGCCGTACATCGTTTCGGCCCGGAACGCGGCGCCATTACCTGAAAAGAAAAAATTACTTAACGTAACTTAAGTAATGATATAGTTACGAAATTGAAAGTTTTGTTCTTACTTTAATCCCTTTATCTAGAGTTGTGTGGAACAGAATGACGTAAGTCACCTCCCTTGAACAATTTAGTTTTTTTTTTAACAAAACAATTTTTAAGATGTTACTTTTTTATATACAAAAAAAATCATCGATAAAACAAACCGTAAATTGGTAGTCAAGTGGTTAAGGCGCTAGTTTGGTAATCCATGTAGCGTAGAGACCCGTTGGATCGAATCTCACACTATGCATGAATTTTTCGTCATTAATTTGAGTTTGTGACCACATAATAATAAGACTTTGAGGGTTATATAGGTGGTAGATTTTTCTTAAAAACATTCACCCCGCCTGGTGGTTAATTCAGCTATACTAGAAACATCTCTGTATTATTTTTTTTGTCTATCCCTTGGGTTCTATTATATCCAGGTTCTACTGTATAACCTTTTCGTTGTTATTCCTGGTTCATTTTCCCAGGTTGTGGGAATGAATTCCGACCCCGGGATCCTCTGTTTCACTCACTGTGGACCCCGGGTCTTCTGTTTCCAGACCCCCGAGCACTGCCCTGTGTGCCACGCCTCTCTCGATGAGGCAGCGACCAGTTTGACCCCCTTCAGGTAATTATTGACCCTTTTCAGGTAATTATATATCCTTTTCAGGTAATTATTGACCCTCTTCAGGTGAATATTTACCCCCTTCACGTAATTATTGATCCTTTTCAGGTGAATATTGAGCCTTTCCAGGTAATTATTGATCCTTTTCAGGTAATTATTGACCATTTTCAGGTGAATATTGATCCCCTTGGGTTTATATTTGATGCCTGTTAGTTAGTATTGACCCTTACTGGTAAACATTTCGGGCGAAATTAATACACGTTTTGTAATACCTCTGTGGAGCTAAGTCGCGATTTGCATACTGTCTTAGATGGGAAAACCGATGCTAAGTCATGACTTGAGTTCTCGATATTGTCTATTTATTTCGCCTTTAAAATGTTAAAGATTGTTTTTTTACGTTGAAAGCGATGTCATCACAGTTCACGAGAGTTGGAATTTGCATGGTAACCCATCAAAGTCCTAACCTCGTTGGAGATTGCTTCACTTCAGTGACAGAACGGGAATGGGTGTTTTCAACGTACCGTTTACCCTAGTAAACGAAGAGATCTCGGTGCATTAACCTCATAGGGTGGCGTCATCGTGAACGATGGTAGCCAGACAGTGGAGGAATGACTCCGCACTTCTACCACTGTCTTTACAAGGAGGCTAATAATTGACAAGGGCCCCCAGAACCAAGCCAATGCTAGTCTACTCCCTGTTTATAGTCCCCCAGCCAGACTTTAACAGTTCAACTGCTTTTATTTACAATTTTCATGTTGTATCATGGAACCAGTTGTATCAAATACTACTAGGGTACGAGTTCACTTTCAAAAAAATGACTGATCTGATCACATGTGATTTTAATGTTACTTTTTAGATCCGTAGCTAAAATATATATGACTGTTTCGCTAGCTTACTGGTCAAAGAGTTGGTCTGATAATCCAGAGATCCCGGGTTCGAAACTCAGCTGGGACAAGTTATCTTTGTGATTTTGATCACATGGTGGAGTAATGGGACTTTTTTGTTATTGGTAGGCAAGACCATTTCATACAGCCAATTAGGACTAATAAGTCCCATGACTAATAAGTCCCATGACTAATAAGTCCCATGACTAATAAGTCCCATGACTAATAAGTCCCATGACTTATTAGTCCAATGACTTATTAGTCCTAATTGGGCAGTATAAATAAGGTGATATTATTACCATGTGTTGGGTGGTGTTTATGGATATTTTTTTAATGTTTTTTTTATTATTATTATTATTATTATTCTTCCAGAGTTCCGTACCCATTCGTGAAGGCCTCTCAGTATCCCTGCTCCATCCTGATGAAACCAACCCACGGGGACTTCTTGCAGTAAGTTTTTTTTATTATTATTAAGAACACAACATTGTTTCAAAATTCATAGAACAATAAATTGAAACAACAGTACCAATGTTCATATTAAAATAAAATAATTAAGAACTTAAAACTAATTGTTTAAATTGCTTAAAACTAATAGTTAAAATAAGATAAGACTATCTGATATGTTTGCAACAAGAGCATTACAAAATGGTCAATACAAGCACAGCAACTATAAACATAGGTACCAACTTTTTTTTTTCACTTAGGCACTTTAACCAATTACTAATATGGTCGTTCGTGCCGATCCTCTCAAGGTCTACATGAGGGGAAGGAGGTTGGAACTTCTTAAAAAAAAACATCAGAATTTTTACCACATAATAATACGTCTTGGGCTTACTGCTGGAAAAATGGGACTTTAATAGTCCTAATCGGGCAGTATAAATAAGGCGATATTATTATTATTATCACAGCGACTACAAGCTGACTCAGGACCTGCACATAGGCCACTACTATACTATACTATACTATACTATTATCACAGCGACTACAAGCTGACTCAGGACCTGCACATAGGCCACTACTATACTATACTATTATCACAGCGACTACAAGCTGACTCAGGACCTGCACATAGGCCACTACTATACTATACTATACTATATTATTATCACAGCGACTACAAGCTGACTCAGGACCTGCACATAGGCCACTACTATACTATACTATACTATTATCACAGCGACTACAAGCTGACTCAGGACCTGCACATAGGCCACTACTATACTATACTATTATCACAGCGACTACAAGCTGACTCAGGACCTGCACATAGGCCACTACTATACTATACTATTATCACAGCGACTACAAGCTGACTCAGGACCTGCACATAGGCCACTACTATACTATACTATACTATACTATTATCACAGCGACTACAAGCTGACTCAGGACCTGCACATAGGCCACTACTATACTATACTATACTATTATCACAGCGACTACAAGCTGACTCAGGACCTGCACATAGGCCACTACTATACTATACTATTATCACAGCGACTACAAGCTGACTCAGGACCTGCACATAGGCCACTACTATACTATACTATTATCACAGCGACTACAAGCTGACTCAGGACCTGCACATAGGCCACTACTATACTATACTATACTATATTATTATCACAGCGACTACAAGCTGACTCAGGACCTGCACATAGGCCACTACTATACTATACTATACTATTATCACAGCGACTACAAGCTGACTCAGGACCTGCACATAGGCCACTACTATACTATACTATTATCACAGCGACTACAAGCTGACTCAGGACCTGCACATAGGCCACTACTATACTATACTATTATCACAGCGACTACAAGCTGACTCAGGACCTGCACATAGGCCACTACTATACTATACTATACTATACTATTATCACAGCGACTACAAGCTGACTCAGGACCTGCACATAGGCCACTACTATACTATACTATACTATACTATTATCACAGCGACTACAAACTGACTCAGGACCTGCACATAGGCCACTACTATACTATACTATACTATTATCACAGCGACTACAAGCTGACTCAGGACCTGCACATAGGCCACTACTATACTATACTATTATCACAGCGACTACAAGCTGACTCAGGACCTGCACATAGGCCACTACTATACTATACTATTATCACAGCGACTACAAGCTGACTCAGGACCTGCACATAGGCCACTACTATACTATACTATACTATACTATACTATACTATTATCATAGCGACTACAAGCTGACTCAGGACCTGCACATAGGCCACTACTATACTATACTATACTATACTATTATCACAGCGACTACAAGCTGACTCAGGACCTGCACATAGGCCACTACTATACTATACTATTATCACAGCGACTACAAGCTGACTCAGGACCTGCACATAGGCCACTACTATACTATACTATTATCACAGCGACTACAAGCTGACTCAGGACCTGCACATAGGCCACTACTATACTATACTATACTATTATCACAGCGACTACAAGCTGACTCAGGACCTGCACATAGGCCACTACTATACTATACTATTATCACAGCGACTACAAGCTGACTCAGGACCTGCACATAGGCCACTACTATACTATACTATTATCACAGCGACTACAAGCTGACTCAGGACCTGCACATAGGCCACTACTATACTATACTATTATCACAGCGACTACAAGCTGACTCAGGACCTGCACATAGGCCACTACTATACTATACTATACTATTATCACAGCGACTACAAGCTGACTCAGGACCTGCACATAGGCCACTACTATACTATACTATACTATACTATTATCACAGCGACTACAAGCTGACTCAGGACCTGCACATAGGCCACTACTATACTATACTATACTATTATCACAGCGACTACAAGCTGACTCAGGACCTGCACATAGGCCACTACTATACTATACTATACTTACTATACTATTATCACAGCGACTACAAGCTGACTCAGGACCTGCACATAGGCCACTACTATACTATACTATACTATACTATACTATTATCACAGCGACTACAAGCTGACTCAGGACCTGCACATAGGCCACTACTATACTATACTATACTATTATCACAGCGACTACAAGCTGACTCAGGACCTGCACATAGGCCACTACTATACTATACTATACTATACTATTATCACAGCGACTACAAGCTGACTCAGGACCTGCACATAGGCCACTACTATACTTATTATCACAGCGACTACAAGCTGACTCAGGACCTGCACATAGGCCACTACTATACTATACTATTATCACAGCGACTACAAGCTGACTCAGGACCTGCACATAGGCCACTACTATACTATACTATTATCACAGCGACTACAAGCTGACTCAGGACCTGCACATAGGCCACTACTATACTATACTATACTTTATACTATTATCACAGCGACTACAAGCTGACTCAGGACCTGCACATAGGCCACTACTATACTATACTATTATCACAGCGACTACAAGCTGACTCAGGACCTGCACATAGGCCACTACTATACTATACTATTATCACAGCGACTACAAGCTGACTCAGGACCTGCACATAGGCGTGACCACCTCCCAGGGCAGAGTGCTGGAGTTCGATCAGCACGGGCTGCACAGCTCCCGCGCTGCTGACTGGACCCAGTGCATCCTGATCACGCAGATGCTGGACGAGGCGTGGACCCAGCACTGGGATCAAACCCTCGACCAGGTGACCAGGGAGACGTCTTGGACCGCGGAGAAGTGAGTATGAGTAGGGTTGATGTTTTTTTTTTTTTTTTTTTTTTTAATTATTTTCAAACGCATCATTTATGATGATGCAATTACATGAAAATTTACAAAGGGGGAAAAAATAATATAAATATATATCTATAGTCTGGCTGGGGGACTATAAACTGGGAGTAGACCAGCATTGGCTTGGTTCTGGGGACCCTTGTCAATTATTAGCCTCTTTGTAGAGACAGTGGTAGAAGTGCTGCGTCATTCTACACTGTCTAGCTACCATCGTTCATGATGACGCCACCCTATGATGATGAATAAAAAAATGTTCTTGTTGTTGTAACCAGCTTGGCTACAACTGGGGGAAATGATGGTCTCCCGCTAACTTGAGTAAAAAAATTGGCTGGTTCTGAACCACAAATTTCTATGTGGGATCAACCATCGCATCATGAGGACTCGGGCTTTTTCTTTATAATCCATTAAATACTTAGGAAACTACAACCTAGCCTGGCTTGTTAGGGTTGCCTAGTTTGTTTGATTGTAGTCTTCTGGTCTTCTCCCTGTTTAACACCCCCATAGACTATTAAATGGGGGGTTTTTTTTGGTTTCACGAGAAGTAAGTAAGTAGGGGGTTTATTTTTATAGGTCTACAACTCCACATCATTAGTGGAACTCGGCGTCATTTTGGGTGGCACACTAAAGATCCCGACTATCTATGCTCAAAGTGTAGGTCCTCTGGACATTTTCTTCTTCTTTATTGGCCTATTTAATCTCAATCTCTCGGAATTTCTTGTCGTGGTATCTATTATTAATTTTAACATAAATTTTGGCTTAGATCAGAATTGCAAAAGTCCTAGTTTTTTTCAACAGCAAGTGGGAAAAAATTAATTTTGCTTTCAGAAATTATTTTATTCTCTTTTCAATTTATAAGTTCATGTCAAAAATTAGATAGACCAAATAATATTTCCTATTAGATTTTTTGCTAAAAATCAATACCTACAAATCGGAGGAGGTTATAGTCTTTTCTCACGCGAACTCGTCGTGAAAATTTAATAGAAAGCAATCCTATCTAATTTGAATTCTTCAGAACAATGAAATGTTTTCTTCAAAGTCAACGAAAGAAAAACTCAAAAATTTGTTCTTATGAAAAGATTGAATAAATACGTGTGTACCTACAACATATTTATTTGTTATGATAGCAACAGAACGGATGTGACAAATAGTACCTAAATTTAAAGCATACATGACATACATAAATATGTACGTACATTTTTTGATCCTACATATTCCCACTGCGGAACTCTTGATTTTTTTTATTTATTTTTTTTAATAGAAGGCAGGAAAAAATCTTTCAAAGGCAGTCAGATCCATTCTGTCGTAGGCTGTTGGATTTCCACCCACTAAAAACCCATCTTCTCTAAAAGCTAACCGCACTTGAAACCGAAAAATATCATTACTTCAAGTGCGGCACTGTAGGGCACCTACTGATTTCGTTGTAGTGCCCTCCCATCTCTCTCTTTAAGCGGTTTTTTTATTTGAACGAAGCGAACCGAAGCTGACCTGACCTGGTCACTGAAATTCACTTTTTTTATTTGACCGGACCGAAAAATCCTGACCGGAATGGACCGGCTCGTTCGTTCGGTCATGGCTTTTGGTTCGGTAAGAAGAAGGAAAAGCGACTAATTTCAAATGCAAAATGTAAACAAACCAGTTTTAAACAAAATGTAAACAAACCAGAGTTCCAAAAATCACTTTTTTTTATTCTTCAAATTTTGGTTGACCAGAGCTGACTGTTCGGTATCGTTCAGGCTTTTCGTTCAATTAAAAAAAAACCGCTTTTTTATAACTATTATAAAATGATATGAATATATCTTTTTCATATATCGCCATTGATCCCAAAAGGCCAGCGTCGATGGCGCGTTGAATGCACCGGTTCTCGTTGGATCACCGAAGTTAAGCAACGTCCAGCGAGGTGAAGACTTCGTGATGCTGGCATTCCGGCCCAACCCAGGCTGGGTGAGGTTAATGTGGGTAGCAGGTTTGTGAGTTTCCTGCGAATGGAGGGTAACACCCCCGTCGTGATATGACCATGCAGTTGAAAGCGACGTAAAAACAAAAAAAAAAATCCCTTTTTTTACTCTTCAAATTTTGGCTGACCAGAGCTGACTGTTCGGTATCGTTCAGGCTTTTCGTTCAATTAAAAAAAAAAAACCGCTTTTTTATAACTATTATAAATGAATCTTTTTTCATATATCGCCATTGAACCCTATTACTTTAGTTTTAGTTTTATATTTATACAAAAAACATCATGTAAATAACCCTTATAATAAGGCTCTATCTTTTCAATAAATAAATAAAACCCCAAACACACCTCACCGTGTTGTTGCAGATACAACGAGGAGACGTACAACTGCTACACGTTCGTGCTGGTGTTCGTCCGCTGTCTGTGCCACCACCACATGAGCGGCCAGGCCTCTAGCCGGGAGCAGTTCTGCGAGGCCTACGTGTCTCCCCGCACCCTCACCGCCGTCAAGTATGTGTGTCTCTACCGGCGGCTACGTGACGGGGGCTTCTACGTGACCCACGAGTATGACGACCATGTGGCCGGGAACCTTCTGGCTGGACATTCTGGCTGATGTGGCCCGTGACCTTCTGGCTGGTCTTTTCTGATGTGGCCGGTAACCTTCTGGCTGGTCTTTTCTGATGTGGCCGGTGACCTTCTGGCTGGTTTTTTATGATGTGGCTGGTGACCTTCTGGCTGGTCATTCCTGATGTGGGCTGTGACCTTCTGGCTGGTCATGACTGATGTGGCCCGTGATCTTCTGGCTGGTCATTCCTGATATGGCTGGTAACCTTCTGGCTGGTATTTTCTGATGTGGTCGGTAACATTCTGGCTGGTCATGTCAAACCAAAGTACTTCCACGAGTATGACGACCATGTGGCCGAGAACCTTCTGTCTGGTCATTCCTGATGTGGCCCGTGACCTTCTAGCTGGTCATGACTGATGTGGCCCGTGACCTTCTAGCTGGTCATGACTGATGTGGCCTGTGACCTTCTGGCTGGTCATTCCTGATGTGGCCCGTGACCTTCTGGCTGGTCATTACTGATGTGGCCCGTGACCTGCTGGCTGGTTTTTTCTGATATGGCTGGTAAACCTCTGGCTGGTCATTCCTGATATGGCTGGTAACCCTCTGGCTGGTCATTCCTGATATGGCCGGTGACCTTCTGGCTGGTCTTTTCTCATGTGGCCTGTAACCCTCTGACTGCTCATTCCTGATGTGGCCTGTGACCTGCTGGCTGGTCTTTTCTCATGTGGCCTGTAACCGTCTGGCTGCTCATTCCTGATGTGGCCTGTGACCTGCTGGCTGGTCTTTTCTCATGTGGCCTGTAACCCTCTGGCTGGTCATTCCTGATGTGGCCGGTAAAATTCTGGCTTGTTGTTCCTGATATGGCCGGTGACCTTCTGGCTGGACATTCCTGATGTCGCTGGTGACCTTCTGGCTGGTCTTTTCTGATGTGGTCGGTAACATTCTGGCTGGTCATGCCAAACCCAAGTACTTCTTTCTGTACAGGAGGGTAAGGGATTTTATTGATTAAGAGGACCCAGTGTCTGGTGGTCATCGACTAGGTCTGAACCACGCTGGACGTTGCTTCAGTTATCTTTCGGGAACTAGTAAACGCAACGAGACATTGACGTCGCCACGTCGGCTCCAAAACACCCTAAATACCTCGTGTGTTGATTCGCATTAAAAGATACGATTTCGAAGATTTCTTAGAGCATTATTAAGGTTTTCGTATTCCAAAGAATTCGTATTCTATTTTTATCTTGTATGGCTTTTTTTTACCATATCAATTATGATTATGTAGTACCATGGCATATCCTTTTTAACAGTGAGAATCAGTCTTACTTCTTGAAGGGAACAAAAAAGTTGTTTCTGATTATTTATTAAATATCTAGATTTTATATTTTATACATGTCTGCTTATTTTTCATTACGAAAGTATAATAATAGTAAAGAACAAAGAATGATTCAGTTTTAAAATACCACATTAAATATTTATTTTATTGAATTTTCTGTTTTGTATTGCTTATAGACCAATAAAAATCAAGACGAATCATTCAGGCTTAAAGAACAAACATGCTGGTATAGTTTAGAAAGTCTTTCAAAATCAATTTTCATTTTATTTATTCATATATTAAAAATAAAGTATTTATCCCTAAGATACAATAGAACACAGATCAGCTCACTTAACCTAATCAACAAAACTCTCACTCCTCATGAGCCCTCAGTGCATTTAGATAGGATTCGAACTTCCTATTATTGAGACTGAGGACTGTCAGGTTAGATGTTGCTGATGGATGAGCTCCTAAAGCCTTGATCCGCCTCTGAAATTAAAACAGAAACCGTATTTTTATTAGAAAATAAAGATTAACAATAATTATATTGCTTTATTTATACTACCCGACTTTGACTAATAAAGTTAAAGTTATCATATTTGTGTTAATCAGTTCCGTGACAACTACTCAAATTAGATTTTTTTTGTTTATTTGTTTTTTTACAAATTAACCGGGTTTATCCATGTTTAAACGCTTTACTAAATCTACGCTGAAACCGAGACTTGAACCACCGACCTCCAGGTTACAAGTCCGCCTCATTATTAGTAAAACCGGGACTGATGCGCCTCGACCGCTGAGCTACCGGGCGGGACTTTATTTTGTACCTACAACATAGGAGTTTTTTGTGTGTTAAAGATGAGTGTTTCACAGCCTTTTTTATTTCGTAGCCATGAAACAGGAGCTACTGTAGACGCTTTTGGTCTGTGTTGTAGCCTGCCCATCCCGTAGTATGCCTCCCCTCTGATGGGTGAGAAGTGACACAATACTTCTCATTTAGGTGCTGGGTCAACACGAGCGCACCGGAAGGTCCCTTACAAACAATTGTAACCAAATTTTGAATACAAATTTTTGTCGGCACGGGGGATCGAACCCAGGACCTTCCGCATTGCAATGCGAGTGCTTAACCACTGAGTCTCATTAATATCATCAATAAGGGCCAAATTATAAAACAGGATTAGAGTTTAGATAAGCCAGACTGTCCCTCAAGTCTAGCTATAGTGCGCTGTGATTGGTTGAAACTCCAACACGAGGGCGTGTCTGGCTTATCTTGAATTTAATCCTGTTTCATAATGTGCCCCTCAGTGATGATTTGATGAGAACTATGATAATGTAAAAAATGATAATGTACATAAGGAAAGTAAAAAAATTACCTCACTAGACGTTGCTTAACTTGAGTGACAGAACAAATGGTTGGATCACTCCACAGACAGAATCCTGGCTTAATAAAAGAAAGTCTAATGAAAAAATACTAATAATATAATAATAATAATAATAATGCTTTTTCTTTGTGTTATTATGTCACAATTTTAGTGGGCAGCGCAGAATCATAGGACTTTACCACTTTAATTTACAATATCTTGTATTATTTTTTTGCCTAAGATTCTGCCACTGGTCGCTGCTTCACATTAAAGCAGCTACTCATTTTTCCTCACGAGGTATAAGTGGACCCCGAACATCCAAGTACAGAGCAGAAAAAATCCTCCCCCGCTGGGAATCGAACCCAGGTCACCATGTGTGCAATGCCTAGCGCGCTAACTCGCTCTGCCACAGTGACTACTGCCTAATGAAAAAAAAAAAAAAAAAAAAAAAAAACAAGAACAAGATAAATAAAAAGTAAAGCCCTCACCTCAATGGTCTCCGGACTGAACAGCAGCACCTCGGCGTGGCGGAAGATCTCCTGGGGTGAGTACCCCGCGCTCAGCAGAATATCCAGCATCACCTGGACCAACACAACACACAACATGGTCAGAATATCCAGCATCACCTGAACCAACACAACACACAACATGGTCAGAATATCCAGCATCACCTGGACCAACACAACACACAACATGGTCAGAATATCCAGCATCACCTGGACCAACACAACACACAACATGGTCAGAATATCCAGCATCACCTGGACCAACACAACACACAACATGGTCAGAATATCCAGCATCACCTGAACCAACACAACACACAACATTGTTAAGAATATCCAGCATCACCTGAACCAACACAACACACAACATGGTCAGAATATCCAGCATCACCTGAACCAACACAACACACAACATTGTTAAGAATATCCAGCATCACCTGGACCAACACAACACACAACATGGTCAGAATATCCAGCATCACCTGAACCAACACAACACACAACATTGTTAAGAATATCCAGCATCACCTGAACCAACACAACACACAACATGGTCAGAATATCCAGCATCACCTGAACCAACACAACACACAACATGGTCAGAATATCCAGCATCACCTGAACCAACACAACACACAACATTGTTAAGAATATCCAGCATCACCTGAACCAACACAACACACAACATGGTCAGAATATCCAGCATCACCTGAACCAACACAACACACAACATTGTTAAGAATATCCAGCATCACCTGAACCAACACAACACACAACATTGTTAAGAATATCCAGCATCACCTGAACCAACACAACAAACAACATGGTCAGAATATCCAGCATCACCTGAACCAACACAACACACAACATGGTCAGAATATCCAGCATCACCTGAACCAACACAACACACAACATGGTCAGAATATCCAGCATCACCTGAACCAACACAACACACAACATGGTCAGAATATCCAGCATCACCTGAACCAACACAACACACAACATGGTCAGAATATCCAGCATCACCTGAACCAACACAACACACAACATGGTCAGAATATCCAGCATCACCTGAACCAACACAACACACAACATTGTTAAGAATATCCAGCATCACCTGAACCAACACAACACACAACATGGTCAGAATATCCAGCATCACCTGAACCAACACAACACACAACATTGTTAAGAATATCCAGCATCACCTGAACCAACACAACACACAACATTGTTAAGAATATCCAGCATCACCTGAACCAACACAACAAACAACATGGTCAGAATATCCAGCATCACCTGAACCAACACAACACACAACATGGTCAGAATATCCAGCATCACCTGAACCAACACAACACACAACATGGTCAGAATATCCAGCATCACCTGAACCAACACAACACACAACATGGTCAGAATATCCAGCATCACCTGAACCAACACAACACACAACATGTTCAGAATATCCAGCATCACCTGAACCAACACAACACACAACATGGTCAGAATATCCAGCATCACCTGAACCAACACAACACACAACATGTTAGAATATCCAGCATCACCTGAACCAACACAACACACAACATGTAGAATATCCAGCATCACCTGAACCAACACAACACAACAACATGGTCAGAATATCCAGCATCACCTGAACCAACACAACACACAACATGGTCAGAATATCCAGCATCACCTGAACCAACACAACACACAACATGGTCAGAATATCCAGCATCACCTGAACCAACACAACACACAACATGGTCAGAATATCCAGCATCACCTGAACCAACACAACACACAACATGGTTAGAATATCCAGCATCACCTGAACCAACACAACACACAACATGGTAGAATATCCAGCATCACCTGAACCAACACAACACACAAACATTGTTAAGAATATCCAGCATCACCTGAACCAACACAACACACAACATGTTAGAATATCCAGCATCACCTGAACCAACACAACACACAACATTGTAGAATATCCAGCATCACCTGAACCAACACAACACACAACATGTCAGAATATCCAGCATCACCTGAACCAACACAACACAACAACATGGTCAGAATATCCAGCATCACCTGAACCAACACAACACACAACATGTTCAGAATATCCAGCATCACCTGAACCAACACAACACACAACATGGTCAGAATATCCAGCATCACCTGAACCAACACAACACACAACATGTCAGAATATCCAGCATCACCTGAACCAACACAACACACAACATTGTCAGAATATCCAGCATCACCTGAACCAACACACAACACACAACATGTCAGAATATCCAGCATCACCTGAACCAACACAACAACAAACATGTTCAGAATATCCAGCATCACCTGAACCAACACAACACACAACATGGTCAGAATATCCAGCATCACCTGAAACCAACACAACACACAACATGGTCAGAATATCCAGCATCACCTGAACCAACACAACAACAAACATGTCAAATATCCAGCATCACCTGAACCAACACAACACACAACATGGTCAGAATATCCAGCATCACCTGAACCAACACAACACACAACATGGTCAGAAATCTCAGCATCACCTGAACCAACACAACACACAACATGTAGAATATCCAGCATCACCTGAACCAACACAACACACAACATGTAATATCCGCATCACCTGAACCAACACAACACAACATGTCAGAATACCAGCATCACCTGAACCAACAACACACACAAATGTCAGAATATCAGCATCACCTGACACACAACACAACACAAACCACAACCCCCCACTGGTCAGAATATCCAGCATCACCTGAAAACCAACACAACACACAACATGTCAATGTAAAATCCAGCATCACCTGAACCAACACAACACACAACATTGTTAAGAATATCCAGCATCACCTGAACCAACACAACAACACAACATGGTCAGAAATATCCAGCATCAACCTGAACCAACAAACACACAACATGGTCAGAATATCCAGCATCACCTGAACCAACACAACACACAACATGGTAGAATATCCAGCATCACCTGAACCAACACAACACACAACATGGTCAGAATATCCAGCATCACCTGAACCAACACAACACACAACATGGTAAGAATATCCAGCATCACCTGAACCAACACAAACACCACAACATGTCAGAATATCCAGCATCACCTGAACACAACACGATCCACATCACCTAACAAACAAAACACATGTTCAGAATATCCAGCATCACCTGAACCAACACAACACACAACATTGTCAAGAATATCCAGCATCACCTGAACCCAACAACAACACCACAAACATGTTAGAATATCCAGCATCACCTGAACCAACACAACAACAACATGTGTAGAATATCCAGCATCACCTGAACCAACACAACACACAACATGGTCAGAATATCCAGCATCACCTGAACCAAACAAACAACAACATGGTACAGATATAACCACACACTGAAAACCATACACACAACACACAACATTGTTAAGAATATCCAGCATCACCTGAACCAACACAACACACAACATGGTCAGAATATCCAGCATCACCTGAACCAACACAACACACAACATTGGTTAGAATATCCAGCATCACCTGAACTAACACAACACACAACATTGTTAAGAATATCCAGCATCACCTGAACCAACACAACACAACAACATGGTTCAGAATATCCAGCATCACCTGAACCAACACAACACACAACATGGTCAGAATATCCAGCATCACCTGAACCAACACAACACACAACATTGTTAAGAATATCCAGCATCACCTGAACCAACACAACACACAACATTGTTAAGAATATCCAGCATCACCTGAACCAACACAACAAACAACATGTTCAGAATATCCAGCATCACCTGAACCAACACAACACAACAACATGGTCAGAATATCCAGCATCACCTGAACCAACACAACACACAACATGGTCAGAATATCCAGCATCACCTGAACCAACACAACACACAACATGGTCAGAATATCCAGCATCACCTGAACCAACACAACACACAACATGGTCAGAATATCCAGCATCACCTGAACCAACACAACACACAACATTGTTAAGAATATTCAGCATCACCTGAACCAACACAACACACAACATTGTTAAGAATATCCAGCATCACCTGAACCAACACAACACACAACATGGTCAGAATATCCAGCATCACCTGAACCAACACAACACACAACATCGTCAGAATATCCAGCATCACCTGAACCAACACAACACACAACATGGTCAGAATATCCAGCATCACCTGAACCAACACAACACACAACATGGTCAGAATATCCAGCATCACCTGAACCAACACAACACACAACATCGTCAAGAATATCCAGCATCACCTGAACCAACACAACACACAACATTGTCAGAATATCCAGCATCACCTGAACCAACAAAACACACAACATGGTCAGAATAACCAGCATCACCTGAACCAACACAACACACAACATTGTTAAGAATATCCAGCATCACCTGAACCAACACAACACACAACATGGTCAGAATATCCAGCATCACCTGAACCAACACAACACACAACATGGTTAAGAATATCCAGCATCACCTGAACCAACACAACACACAACATCGTTAAGAATATCCAGCATCACCTGAACCAACACAACACACAACATGGTCAGAATATCCAGCATCACCTGAACCAACACAACACACAACATTGTTAAGAATATCCAGCATCACCTGAACCAACACAACACACAACATTGTTAAGAATATCCAGCATCACCTGAACCAACACAACAAACAACATGGTCAGAATATCCAGCATCACCTGAACCAACACAAACACACAACATGGTCAGAATATCCAGCATCACCTGAACCAACACAACACACAACATGGTCAGAATATCCAGCATCACCTGAACCAACACAACACACAACATGGTCAGAATATCCAGCATCACCTGAACCAACACAACACACAACATTGTTAAGAATATCCAGCATCACCTGAACCAACACAACACACAACATGGTCAGAATATCCAGCATCACCTGAACCAACACAACACACAACATTGTTAAGAATATCCAGCATCACCTGAACCAACACAACACACAACATTGTTAAGAATATCCAGCATCACCTGAACCAACACAACAAACAACATGGTCAGAATATCCAGCATCACCTGAACCAACACAACACACAACATGGTCAGAATATCCAGCATCACCTGAACCAACACAACACACAACATTGTTAAGAATATCCAGCATCACCTGAACCAACATAACACACAACATTGTTAAGAATATCCAGCATCACCTGAACCAACACAACAAACAACATGTTCAGAATATCCAGCATCACCTGAACCAACACAACACACAACATGGTCAGAATATCCAGCATCACCTGAACCAACACAACACACAACATGGTCAGAATATCCAGCATCACCTGAACCAACACAACACACAACATGGTCAGAATATCCAGCATCACCTGAACCAACACAACACACAACATGGTCAGAATATCCAGCATCACCTGAACCAACACAACACACAACATTGTTAAGAATATTCAGCATCACCTGAACCAACACAACACACAACATTGTTAAGAATATCCAGCATCACCTGAACCAACACAACACACAACATGGTCAGAATATCCAGCATCACCTGAACCAACACAACACACAACATGGTCAGAATATCCAGCATCACCTGAACCAACACAACACACAACATGGTCAGAATATCCAGCATCACCTGAACCAACACAACACACAACATCGTCAAGAATATCCAGCATCACCTGAACCAACACAACACACAACATGGTCAGAATATCCAGCATCACCTGAACCAACACAACACACAACATGGTCAGAATATCCAGCATCACCTGAACCAACACAACACACAACATCGTCAAGAATATCCAGCATCACCTGAACCAACACAACACACAACATTGTCAGAATATCCAGCATCACCTGAACCAACAAAACACACAACATGGTCAGAATAACCAGCATCACCTGAACCAACACAACACACAACATTGTTAAGAATATCCAGCATCACCTGAACCAACACAACACACAACATGGTCAGAATATCCAGCATCACCTGAACCAACACAACACACAACATGGTTAAGAATATCCAGCATCACCTGAACCAACACAACACACAACATCGTTAAGAATATCCAGCATCACCTGAACCAACACAACACACAACATGGTCAGAATATCCAGCATCACCTGAACCAACACAACACACAACATTGTTAAGAATATCCAGCATCACCTGAACCAACACAACAAACAACATGGTCAGAATATCCAGCATCACCTGAACCAACACAACACACAACATGGTCAGAATATCCAGCATCACCTGAACCAACACAACACACAACATCGTCAAGAATATCCAGCATCACCTGAACCAACACAACACACAACATCGTTTCTAATCATCAAATTATATTTCGTATAGGGTGACCTTGTTAAGTGTATGAAAATACTTTGAGCAATAACCTCTCCTACAAGTTTTTTTGTAAATAATTTTGTAAATAACCTCAATTCTTTTAAAATTGTACTGAAAGAGGAACTATTAAATCTGTGTCCTTATAGTTTGCAAGATCTTGATTTCCAGGAGTCTGAATAAGTTGCCCATGCATGACTAACATAGGTACTGCTGATTGATAAATTATAATCTTATTACTATTTTTTTAAAGTAGGAAAGTATACAGGGTGAGCATAAAGTGTCACCCCACCCCCCGTATCTCGGGAATGGCTAAATATACAAGAAAACGCAAAAACACATATCCCTTCGATTTTAAGGGGATTAATTTTCAGCCAAAAAAAAATTTGCCTACCCGGCCCCAGTCAGGCTGGGCATGGACCAACTTTAAAATCTTAAATAAAATAGTATGTCTTGTGGCATATTGTTTTAAGGGTCTCATAGAGAGAAATTCATTACAACAAATTTCAGTGAGCTACGATTTACCGTTGTTGAGATACAGGGTCGGACGTCCTGCGTAATATCCATATATTTTGACCTATAACTCGTTGACCGTAAATTCCAGAAAAATGAAATTTGTTGATAATAACTCCTTATGGCAAGAAATTTCGAACAAGTTAAAACTTGATTTGTTTTTTTCGTTAAAAATTTTCGGATTGTTCGTCCGGCTTTACGGTTAACGAGTTATAGGTCAAAATATATGGATATTACGCAGGACGTCCGACCCTGTATCTCAACAACGGTAAGTCGTAGCTCACTGAAATTTGTTGTAATGAACTTCTCTCTATGAGACCTTTAAAACAATATGCCACAAGACATACTATTTTATTTAAGATTTTAAAGTTGGTCCATGCCCAGCCTGACTGGGGCCGGGTAGGCAAATTTTTTTTGGCTGAAAATTAATCCTCCTAAAATCGAAGGGATACGTGTTTTTGCGTTTTCTTGTATTTTCAGCCATTCTCGAGATACGGGGGGTGGGGTGAGACTTTATGCTCACCCTGTATGTATATTGTATATAGGTACATTTATATTAACATTGATGATATATTTTTTATTTATTTTTATTTTATTTTGTTTTTTAGATCTTAAATTTATTTTATAATTGTTTTGTAAACTGGAAGCATCTAAAACTTGCGCTCCCGAAATAAAATTTAAATGATCTCAAAATTTTAAAATAAGTTCAATTTTATAAGTATTTTATATTTTCATCATCAGTATTTGTAAATGAAAAGCATGAAACTCAACTATGGATACATCTATTGAAATAAAATGCTCTCTATGCAAATGTTCGTTCCATAGTGATACTGAGGGTAAAATTCTTTGCACTGGATGCGTAAGTTGGTTTCATGGCACTTGTATTAATTTGACAAACGAAGAAATCACGAGACATGAAATACAAGGATTGGATTGGTTCTGCGATTTATGCAATGTTGAATCTCTAACTCAACCATGTAATATCTCTAATACAACTCTTTACTCATGTACCCTCTGTCCTCTGGAAAATCCTAAAACTTTCAAGAGTCAACGTGGTCTTAAAATTCACAAAGCCAAGAAACACAAAGAACAGCAGCAATCAAATGATTCTGATAACAGAAATTCCAATTTCCAACAATCTATTGCTTTCCTCAAAGAAAATGTAAAAGTTCTTAAAAGAATTCCAAAAGGAGCAAGGAATCTAGCAGCATCTAAACTCTCTAATGTGATCAATGCTTGTGTAGAAAAAAAATGATTTACAATCTTGGGAACAGCTTTTTGTTTTTTCTTTCTCCGCTTTTCAAGTACCTGCATCACACAAGCACCAGTCCAAATCACTTACAGCTAGTGTCAAGGACAATGTTTGTTCATCCACTTCAGTGTTTCCTGCTGAAAATCATCGTCATGTTAAAAAGGGAAGAAAAGAAATTCCTTTAGCCCGTCGGATCGAGGCAAAAGTTTCAGAATTTGATGTAAAGGGTGCAGTTCGTCTCCTGAACTCGGAAGATAGTTTGGCCCCTAAAAATGACACCACTTTTCAAGCTCTGGATGAGAAACACCCCGCACCGTCTCGATTATTACAGTATCCTGAGTTATCGAATGAGGCGAGAATATTACAAACGGATAAAACACAAGTCCTGAAAGCTATCAACTCTTTCCCTAACGGTTCTGCCGGAGGTATTGACGGCTTATCGCCTCAGATTCTAAAAGATCTCGTATCAAAATCTGCGGCTGACGGAGGACTGAGATTGTTGGATTCCATTACAAATCTCTGTAATTTGATTTTGAGAGGTGAAGCTTTAGAGGAATTCTCTAAATATCTATATGGTGCTAATCTTGTGGCTTTGAATAAAAAGAGTGGAGGTGTTCGTCCTATTGCTGTTGGATGTGTTTTCCGTAGACTGACGGCAAAAATCGCATGCAGTTTTGAACGTGATATGGTGTCAAGTTACCTTCAGCCTCATCAATTTGGTTTTGGTACTCAGAAGGGAGTTGAAGCGGTTGTTCATGGTGTACGAACTTTCATCAAGACATACGAAAAGTCGGATTTCATTCTTGTGAAAATTGACTACAAAAATGCGTTTAATTTGCTAGAAAGAGATGCTATCCTCCATGAAGTTAAAGCTAAAACACCTGATATTTTACCTTTTTTATATCAATCCTATCACAATCCATCTCTCCTGTTTCATGGAAATAGAATGATACTGTCTCAAGTCGGAGCCCAACAAGGAGACCCAGCTGCTCCTATGATTTTTAGTTTGGCACTCCACCCAATTGTCACATCCCTGACCTCAGAATTGAATGTTTGGTATCTTGATGATGGTACTTTGGCTGGAAATCCAGAAAAAGTGATAAAAGATTTAGAATATCTGATTCTAGAATCCAAGAAGATTGGCCTTGAGATAAATCCGTCAAAATGTGAAATTTTTCCTTTAAATGGTCAAATGGATCCAGACATTCAACAAAAACTTCAATTATTACTACCAGGAATCCGCAACGTCAGTAACTCTGAACTGGAACTACTTGGTGTACCAATCATGCAAGAAGCTTTTAAAAGACATTTTCGGGAACGTCTTGAAAAGATCAAAGTAGTTCTTCAAAAGTTAAAAGAATTAAATGCCCATGTCGGATATTTTCTCCTGAAAAATTGTTTTGCAATACCTAAATGGACTTATACATTGAGAACAACTCCAATTTGGACTGATTTGGATGTTCTTAAAGAAATTGATTTATATCTCAAAGAAATTCTGGAATGCATTCTGAATCTTAAACTAACAAATATACAATGGTGTCAAGCATCTCTCCCTGTTGCATTTGGTGGCCTTGGAATACGAAAGCTTTCAGATATTACACTACCGGCTTTTCTTTCATCTTTAAAAAGCGTGAAACCTTTAGTTTCCAAAATTTTGAACACACCTGAAAATGATTTTGAAATATGCTTTACAAAGGAATGTTATGATGAATGGAATATCAAATTTCAGAAAACACCTGAAATTTAATCGAATCAGAAGAGCTGGGATGATATTATCATTGAAAAAATTGTTGAAGAAGATTTAATTTTTTCTGCAAATGAAGATAAAGCCCGCTTCAAAGCTCTCCAAGAACCAGAATCAGGAGCATGGTTACAAGCGATTCCTTCCAAACAAGTTGGCACTTTTGTTGACAGTAAATCATTCCGGATATGTGTAGGACTGCGGCTAGGCTCTACCCTTTGTAGGCCACATCCTTGCATCTGCGGTGAAACTGTTGACGAAAGAGCCATCCATCCTTTGAGTTGCCAGAAAAGTACAGGAAGATTTCCTCGCCATGCTAGCTTGAATGACATAATTAAAAGAACCCTCACACTGATCGATATTCCTTGTCAGCTGGAACCACCGGGTTTATGTCCTGAAAATATATCTAGACCCGATGGAATTACAATCGTGCCATGGTCCAACGGGCAGATTTTGGTATGGGATGCTACATGCAGCGATACCCTAGCACCCTCAAACCTTCCGCTTACCAAATGTAATGCTGGAGCAGCCGCAGAGAGAGCATGTGTAAATAAACATAGAAAATATCTCCATCTAGAACGACAGAATTACATTTTGAAAGCTTTTGCGATTGAAACAATGGGGCCGATTTGTAAAGAAGCTAAACAATGGCTAGAAGAACTAAAAAGATCCATTGTAAAAAAGACTGGAGACCCAAGATCGGGAAATTATTTGCTGCAACAGATAAGCCTTGCAGTTCAACGAGGCAATGCTGCAAGTGTTTTGGGTTGTCACCCAAATGATGATGTACTGAGTAATGTTTTTTATGTTTAATAAAATATATAATTTTCATAGTATATCGAAAAAAAAAAAAAAAAAAAAAAAACATACAACTTGTATCATTACAATAAATATTCATATTCATGTTTGATCGAAATTGTTGAATAATAATTACCTTGAGCTTGCTGAGTGAGACCTGGGCCACGCGTGGGTACTTGGTCTTCCAGTGGGCGAAGGCGTGTGGGTCCACGCCCAGCCTCTCACACAGGTATTCTTCCTTTGAGTCAAACTCCAGCGACACCTGCTGCGCTAGCTCGCGGATCTCTATACATCTGAGAACATGAGGCAGTGAGTTAATATACAGCACTAACGCCTTAACAGTTACGCCAGCCTCCGTGGCGTAACGGTTGTGACTACTGCCCGTAGTCAAGAGATCCTGAGTTCGATCCCCGGTCAGAGCAGATTTTTCACACAGAATATTCTGTTCCCTCCGTACATGTGAGGCTGGCATTTCCGGCCCTACCCAGGCTAGGTGAGGTTAATGTGGGTAGGTGGTCCGATTCCCAACGAATGGAGAATAGAATAGAAAATACCTTGTTTATACTGCCGAGGTAAGACTAAAAAGTCCCTTTATTCCAGCAGCCTAAACAAGACATATTGTACATACATATCGTTTTTTTTTTTTTTTTTTTTTTTCTTACATACAAAACCCCCGTCCTAATCCAGGACATTAAATCAAATAGAATCGTTAGCGTTAGGAAGGGCATCCAGCCGTAAAAAATGTGCCGAAACCAACCAACCTCAATTATGAGGTTGAACACCGTCGACCTTGATCATGCGGGATAAGACAAAGAAGAAGACTAGCGGACAGATTTAATTCTGGAAGGACAGTCCCTGGGAGAAGTTTTTATATTTAAAAAATAAACATGAATAAAATGTTGTTACTTGAAAAAAAAATCTGAACTTATTTGGTTGTTACCCAATTGACTGTGCAATTATATATATTGTTGTTTTGCTTCAAGACTCTGATACTTCCTTTGGAAGGATATATCATCTATATTCTTCCAAATGATGTTTATCTAAATTAAACTATACAGGGTGGCTAAAGATAAAGTTCTTCACTAGATTCATACATAGTAACTATGCAATTAGGGAATATAATATGATCAAACCTAGATAAACAGGAACTGAAAAGACCAACAGTGTTTGCTTACTTTAAAAAAAAATAAAGGATTTATTATTATTTATGACCTATTATTGACAAAAGTGAAGATCCTCAAAAATGCTCTTCTGTCATGTGTTACGTGGTTAAACTTTTTTTTTTTTTTAAGTGGGGTTTAACGTCGCTTTCAACTGCCATGGTCATATCACGACGGGGGTTTTACCCTCCATTCGCAGGAAACTCACAAACCTGCTACCGGGAAAAGCCAGCGTCACGAGAATTAGAATTTGAATGGTCACCCATCCAAGTCTTAACCTCGCTGGATGTCGCTTAACTTCGGTGTTCTGAAGGGAACCGGTGTATTCAACATGCCATCGACGCTGGCTGGTTAAACTTTACTAACTTAATGACCTTAGTAGCTAGATCAATAAGGTGGTAGACTCGTAAGCTCGTCGGTGGTTTGAGTCTCAAGTTCTGCAAAAATCAGGTAAAACTAGTTTGCACTTTGAATAATTGTGATAGACACACAATATAATAACTAAAACAACCGACCTCAGTAGCCTGATTGATAATGTGGTGGACTTGTAACCTGAAGGTCGGAGGTTCTAGTCCCGGTTTCAGCGTAGATTTAGTAAAGCAAGTTTGAATAGTTGTGATTTCACGAAAGTGATTAACACAAATTTGATAACTTTTTTTTTTAATAACTAAAACAGCCTAAAAATTTAGTAACTTTGTTTGTCCTAGAATAATTCTCCATTAAATCTCACCTTGCCATAGAAGACTGCTTGCAACGCACCATCCAAGGTTTGATGTTCTTGATGTCTTTCTGTTTGAACAGCTCCAGCCTCTCCTTGATGAGGCCGGGACTGTAGAGGATGGGCCAGGGGTCCTGGTAGATATCCTGGGGGAGCACACCTGCATCTGAGGAACAGGGATAAGTTATCAATGATTACTGGTAGTCAAGTGGGTAACATGTTAGACTGGTAATCCAGGTAGCATGAATTTTCCCTCATTAATTTGAGTTTGTGACCACATCATAAAAAGACTCTGAGGGTTAGGTGGTAGAATGCTTTAAGCATTAACCTTTCCTGGTGGTTACCTTCCACTAAAGAGTGTTATTCATATTATTGTCAATGGAAATATGAAATTAATCTTTTTTTTATTTTTGTGGTTAATGTTGCTTTCAACTGACATGACCTTGCGGTCATGTCACAACAGGGTGAACGGGGCTTTAACCCTCCATTTGCTAAAAACTCACAAACCAATTACTCAATACAAGCAAAGAATGTGAAGAATGATTTGTTCTTTCTTTTATGAAATTCCACTAAAGTAATAATGTAGTTGTATACAATTTTCTCATGATCAATTGAGGCAAACATTAAAGAATTGTGGGTGAAAAAGTCTTTCAATTGTTTGAGACTTGATGGAAGATTAGAGCCCCTTTAGGGGAGCCCTTTAGGGGGGTCAGACTTGGCTAAGAAACACAAAGAGGACACAGAGAAAGGAAAAAGGTTCTTACCGTGGTTGATGAAAAATGTGGAGTGAAGAAAAAGAAAATGGCTGGCAAGGGCCAGTTTCAAACAGCTGATCTCCCAAATTGCAGTGGTGCCAGCTGGCTTGTCATGGATTTCTTGATGTGGGACTTTAACTTTTGTGAGGGTTTAAAAATATTTCCCTCCACTACCAACTCAAGCAAGAAAGGATCAGGAGAGGAAAGAGGAGACAGGAGCGGCAACTCAGATACTCACAAGAATTATACACTTGGACTTTTTTCAACTGCTGACAAAATAGGACTTTTAATTTATAAGCTAATAGTATAAATAATTATTTCAACTTTTAAACTGTGCTCAGCTGAAGGAAACAGTTAATAATATTGGTGATAAATTACCTAGGAGGCTCTCAACCACCTCAAATGTGACATTCAAATTTCTGGTCATTAGGAACGGGTATTTGATTATGAGGTCTGTACACTTTGATACACTTGTCTGAAACACACCAAACAGAATAACAAATTTACATACACAAAAACAAATTTACATGCTACAAAAATATGAAGTATATTTTATAGTTATAGTTGTAGGGTAAAATTACATTAAACTGGAAATATGTAATTTTTGATTAACTCGGTGTAAACAACATGTAACATTTGTGTGCTCTCACTAAAACGGTTGAAAAAATATGTTTTGAGCAAATATATGTACAAATATAGTGTTTTTTATGTAAAAAGTTCAGTGTTTTACTGTTATCCGTGAAAATCCTTTAATACGCTGCAAAGGCGAAGTGATATAAAGAGTCTGAAATTTTGGATTCTGAAATTTCCGTTAGAAATCTTATCAGTTTCGTAACTTTCAAATGTCCTTGAGTGATAATTTTTAAATCAGATAACTGTCAACAATAGAACAATTAAAACTCGACCCTTCTCCCAGGAGGTAAGAGAGACAAGGAGAGGCGATACCCAATCAAAAAAGAAGAGAGTCCGGGGTGCATCTGAGGTGCAGTGTTGCAATATACCATGGCACCAAGGCAGTTTATGTGATCAGCTCCTAGTGATTTGTAAACGGAGCTTGTCCGGCAACAGAACAGAACTCAGTCCGGCAACAAAAATCAGAAAGAAAGAAGAATTAACAAACAAAGGAGGCAAAATTCAAATAT
Source organism: Bactericera cockerelli (assembly GCA_024516035.1). NCBI lineage: Eukaryota > Metazoa > Arthropoda > Insecta > Hemiptera > Triozidae > Bactericera > Bactericera cockerelli. Next base: position 2,273,015 of record CM044956.1, on the reverse strand, counting down.
TCTATATTCCGCCGAGAAAATTCTTGATTCTTGGAAAGACAAGATTGGAGGATCACAATCACAGAGGAAGACTGGAGAATTTCCACTAATTTCGAGAAGGACCAATCAGAAGGAACTTCCAAGGAAAGAAAGAAAACCTACCTGTGTAATTTAGGATTAATCTAATTAACTTGGGATAGGCATTTGTGTTTAGAATTCCATAGTTTAAAAATGTCACTGTTCTCAGGTTATATGTCACTTATTTTATGTTCCTAGAACTACAGTAAGTAAAATTTATAATTTATTCTATTATCTAAAATACTAAGTTGGTAAAAATCAAATACTAAGCATCACCATCTATTACAATCCTAGGTAACAACAACCAACACAGAATACTAAAATACTTTCTAGACTGAACCTTCTCATACCTAGGAATCAAATCTAAATAAATATCAATTTTTCTTAGCCCATCCCTAATAAATTAACCCTAAACAACATATAGTCCCAGTCAAAGATATTCAAAATATTCACTCTTCTAGCTAGGCAGGTACATTCAGAATGGGTGATAACACAGAACTTTTGAAACAAATAGGTACTATGTTCAATTCCAATATGGAATCTTTTGAAGCTAAATTTCAAGAAAACATTTCAGTTATCAAAAACAACATGGAAACGCTTGATCAAAAAATAAATGGAAACATTAACAGTAAATTTGAAATGATCAATAGTAAAGTGGAAAATCTCAGTAGGGAAAATAAGGAGCTGTCAACTGCAGTAGAAAAGCAAAATGAAAGGCTTGATATTCTGGAGAAAAAAAGATCTATCAGGAGATAGAAGATTGAATATCATTATAAATGGTATTATAGACCAATACTATCAAGGAATTTTAATCAAAATAATCACAACTCTCAAAGAAATAGATGTTGATATCACAAAATATTGTATCAAAGGGCTATTCAAAATAGGAAAAAAGAAATGGAGTGAAGATGGTCCAATAAGGGTCACTTTTATATCAACCATACTGAGGAACGATGTCCTCAAAAATAAACACAAGCTGAAAAGCAATCCAAATAGTATATTTATAAGAGAAGATTTATCAGAAAATGATCGAGAGGTTAGGAAAAAACTTTCAAGTTATAGTCTGGATGCAAAAAACAAAGGAAAAAAAGTTTTTATGAGAAACGATAAACTTGTCATAGATGGAAAAACCTGGAGTCTGGAGGAATTAGAAGAACTTTACAATGACGGAACTCAGAACAAGAATGAGAGTGGAAATGAAGTAAGGGGATCTCAGAACCAAATGGAAGGAATTATTGAAAATACACAGGGAGGAAATGAAGCTGATCCACATGCAAATGCGGATAATCCAAGGAAAAGAGGTTTATCCATTTCACCAACTAATCCATATGATAAGAATTCAGCCTCCCAATTACCAACAAAGAAGGGCAAACCAGATAAAAATGATAAACCTAAATCTCAAAGAAGTTTGCAAGAAATGTGGAATAATCAAGTTGATCATATAAATTCTGCACAAACTAACAATAAAGAAAATGAAAGAGAAAATTACAATCTGGATTCAAATACATGACTGAAAACGTGTGGAGCTACACAAAGTTTCCTTCTGAACTCAAGAAAAAAGAAATTAAATTTGGTAAAAAGTAAATGCAAAGAAGGTCAATTTTTAAATATAGGAACACTAAATGCACAAACCTTGAAGGGTGAAGACAGACTAGCAGAATTGGAACTAGCCTTAGAAAAAACAGATTGGGATATTATTGGTATAGCTGAAATACGGAGAAATTATGAGGCAGTGCAAGATCGAAAATCAGGCCATCTCTTTCTACATACATCAGCCTACCAAGGGAACTATGGCACTGGCTTTTTGGTTCACAGAAAAATTAAAGAATTTGTATCAGACTTCCAGGGTATATCAGAGAGAGTAGCAACTATAGATATAAACATGAGTTGTAAAACAATCAGTATCATCCAAGTGCATGCTCCAACGTCAAATCATCCTGAAAAAGAAGTACAAGACTTTTATAACCAAATAGGAACCACAATGGAAAATATAGAAAAGAAACACAAAACATTGAAACATTTCTGGTTAATAGGAGATTTTAACGCCAGTGTTGGCCACAAGAAGAGGGGTGAAGAAAATGTCCTCGGGGACTATGGTTTTGGAAAAAGGAACCAAAGAGGTGAACTACTCATAAATTTTGCTGGAGAGAAAAATCTGAAAATAATTAATACCTACTTCGACTTGAAAAATAAAGAAAAGTGGACATGGAAATCTCCCAGGGGAACTCTACACGAACTGGACTATATAATAACACAGAACAAGCAAAATATCCATTCATTTACAATATGTGATGACCTTCAAATCAGCTCAGACCATCGTCTAATTCAGGCCACATATAGAATTGGCAAAAGTAGAAGAAAAATACTATCCAGACCCAACTATTGTAAAATCAAAAATTCTGAAAATTACCTGCAACATTTGAAAACCAAACTAGCAGAAGGAGAAATTATTCAAGAAATCAATAATGTACAAGAAATATACAATAAAATAGAGAAAAGCATACTAATAGCGGTTGAAGAAGAAAATAAAAGCCAGAAGATGAAAAATATAAAAAGGAGAAGTATCAAAATATCAGAAATGACAAAAGAGCTAATTGAAAAGAGAGAAGCTCTCAACAGAATTAGGAATAAAAGTAGAGAAGAGAAAGTTGAGCATGCGGAGATAAGGAAATTAGTAAGGAAAGAAATAAGAAATGACATCAAAAAATATGAAGAAAGAGTGATCAAGCAAATTATGGACTCGTCAGGTTCCACCAAGCAAATCAAAAAAGAAATTAGCCCTAATACAAAGTGTTGGATCCAAAAAATGGAGGACGATAGTGGCAAAATAATTACAGACAGAAAAGAAATAGTGGACTTTATAACCAAATTTTTTGAAAATACATATAAATGCAATGAAACAGAAAATGATAGTCAAGAATACAACACAGAAGATACCAGACCAAGTAGAGAAAGCTTTTCTTTTCTTACAGAAGAAATAGAACAAGCTTTAGAAAATATTAAGTTAAATAAAGCACCAGGTGAAGATAAAATAACAAATGAAGTTGTAAAAGCAGGAATTACCGTCTTGGTTAAACCTTTAGCCCACCTATTTACTGAAATACTCCAACAGTCTAAAATTCCAACACAATGGGAAACCAGTAAAATTATCCTACTCCATAAGAAAGGTCCTAGAGACAAGATAAATAACTATAGACCAATAAGTTTATCTCCAACACTTTATAAAGTATTCATGAAAGTTATGCAAAAAAGAATGTCGAAAATTTTGATTGAGAACCAACCTTACGAACAAGCCGGTTTTAGACCATCCTTTTCAACTGTAGATCACCTGCAAACAATTAACCAAATCATAGAGAAAACAAAAGAATATAACATAAATATGTATCTAGCATTTATAGACTATTCAATGGCATTTGACTCTGTTAAACACAAGTTCATATGGCAGGCTCTGGAGGTTTTTGGAGTAGACAAAATATATATTCAAACTCTAAAAGAATTATATAGAAGGAACAAAGCTTTTATATCAACAGATAAAAACGGAGAAAAATTTCTTATTCAAAAAGGCGTAAGGCAGGGTTGCCCAGTCTCGCCTGATCTGTTTAATGCTGTATTGGAAATGATATTTAGAGACTTAGACTGGGATAGTTATGGCCTGCGCATAAATGGCAAGTTTATCAATAATCTCCGTTTCGCTGATGACATTATCCTTCTCTCGGAAACCCCCCAAGATCTGCAAAAAATGATAACTGAATTGAATGAGAAAAGCAAGGAAAGAGGTCTGTACATGAATTTAAAAAAGACAAAAGTAATGACAAATACAACAAAAGTAGATATTATGCTAGATGGTGAAAAACTAGAATATGTCATGGAATATATTTACCTTGGTCAAACTATATCAACAGAAAACCGGCTGACATCAGAAATACATAGGAGAATCACCCTAGGTTGGAAAAAATATTGGTGCCTGGCAAAAATTATGAAAGGAAATTTCTCCATCAAAATTAAGGCAGACGTACTTGAGAAATGTGTTCTTCCGTCCCTTACATATGGCTGCCAAACCTGGGCTCTGACCCGCAGCTTGGAAGAAAGACTTGCATGCACACAAAATAAAATGCAAAGAAGCATGTTGGGAATAAAAAAGGAGGAAAGAGTAAGGAACCAAATAGTGAACGAGAAACTGAAGGCCAAAAGAATCGAAAAGACGGTAAAAACACTCAAATTGAAATGGGCTGGTCACGTCATGAGATCTGACAATGAGAAGTGGGCAAAAATAACAACTGAATGGACCCCCCTAAACCAGAAAAGGAACAGAGGTAAACAGTTTAAAAGATGGCGTGATGAAATCAATAAAAAAGTTGGTCCTAATTGGTGCAGTCTAGCGAAAGACAGAACAACATGGAAACATATCTGCAACCAAATTCTGAAACAATAATAATAATAATAAAAAGGAAAAAAAAAAAAAAAAAAAAAAAATAGAATAGAATAGGAGGTAAAATGATAAAATAATAATAAATAAACGAAAAAAAAAAAAAAAAAAAAACTAGGGGATCTCCCCAATATAAGGAACAGATAACATATTTTTTAACAAAACAAACATATAACACAGAAATTAGAAACACTGTATGAAAACATATAGGTATAATACCAAATACCAATACCCCCCTCATAGGGGGAGGCCCATGCTCCATAGGGGTGACAGAGGGCTATATTATTATATTATTATTATATTATGTAATTTTTAGGAAAAGCACACAATTAAAATAGAATGACGGTGCTACTCTTTGTATTTTATTGATTAAAATTGGCATTTGAAAGATACATAAATATTAGGTCTGCAAGTGAGATGTGATGCTCCCAAATTTCTATTGCCAATAATTTCTAAATATTTTTTTTGGACAAGTTAGTTTTTTTAACCACAAGAACAACCAAAAACATAATTATGGAACATAATAAATTTTAGATAGTCACTACAAAATCTTCAATTTGGCCTCTGATTTCAGAGGCAAAATATGCCAAATTATGATTGATCATTATGATATGTGTTGGGATGATCTGACTGATACTTACGTCAAGCTTCTCAGAAAAGTAGGAAACTCTATTCCGCTGAGGTATTCTGGACTTCTCACTAATAACTCTACATGTCAGACTAGTTAATTTGGACAAGCTCAATGATAAAATTCTCAGGATCTCTGGACGTTCCTCTTCTTCCCTAAAACTCCACTTCCAGTAGAAGAGAAATCTGTGGTTGAGTTCAGCTGAAAAAAAGAAAAGAAAATTACATATTTTATAGTTTTACACATTCTTCTTTAACTTTGCTTTTCCCCAAATCTACTTGGGGTCAGTCAACCTCTTTTTCATTGTTAATTCTGGCACTCCTATTCCACATTTAATCACTGGATGACTTTTCTAACACCAACCCTATTATCGGCAACAATGATATGTGTTTATCTTTTGCCTAGACAAAGTTGGTACTGTATCTGTTTAATGTCTCTCAGAGAGACAGTAATATTACCATCAAGCTTATTATTATTTTTAAGTATCATAGTGTTGATGGAACTATACTTGGGGCTTGAACTTTACCATCTATATCATAAGATAACAACTAGAGCTATAAGAACTAATTGTTTGAAAAATATTAGTGCTGAACAAAGTTAAAATTAGCTTCCTGTACATACCTAGTTGACAACATAAATTGGCAATTTGTTAACATATTGCAAAATATTAGGACACACATTATTGAACAGTTGAGGGTTAAGGTACATGGCACAAGTAAATTCTTTTTGTGCGTACGATATAACAACTTATATAATCTGCATTTACATTTTTATTATATCATGATTTTTATAAATACCTAAAACTGTGAAATATAATATCTACTTTGATCTGAATGATAGGTAAAAAAAATATTCATAAAATAGGGTTCATGATAATAAAATAAAATGTACTAGGTATAACCCATCAGGAGTTTGGGAACATTACCTGGATCCATGCGGGAAACCCAAGTAAGGTTTCTCCTCAGTATATCCTGCGGAACACGATTCTCTTTGCACAGCTTCTTAATCTCAATAAGATTCTCTGCGGGTAGCCTCAGAAGATCTGGATCTGTCTCTATCAAGTGAATTGCATCTCCTGGACTACAGTCGAGGAGTTCCATTATTGTATGGTGTGTAGCGGAGTAATCAAAGTCAGTGTCATGGAGTGAACACTCTGATTCTTTGAGTAAAACTGCATTGTACTTGTTGTTGAAGAAACATTGGGTGGATACGGGAGCCAGACATTGTTTAGCAAGGGCTGTCCGGAGTTTGGTCACTGATCTTATGTGGAGCAACTTTTGAAGCATCAAGGAATTTATCATGATGCCTGCAGTGATTTTACTGACAATGGAAACTTACAGTGCTAATAATGAGTGGTTGTAACAGAGAATTGGTTAGAAAGTAAACTGAAGCTTGTAATACTCAGAAACCATTGTGCACATAATCACACCATAACTGAACTTGAAAACAAACAAACTAGTTGTAGATAAGAAGTAGAAAATAAGATTTATAAGAATATACTGAAGAAAATTAGAAAAGTAAATGAAAATTCAGGAAATCAAAATTTTTTTCAGAATTTCAAAATTTTCTAAACAAAAAATCAGCATTTGTGATTTGATCAGCAAATTTTGAGTGTGTAACGCGCTCTGACGGATATTTTTCATACTAGAGATTATGAATTTGTTGTCATTTTGCATATCTAGCTATTTGTAGGCGTTTTTTTATCTCTTCTTGTTCTTTGACATTTTCAGTTCAACTCACTCAAAAAAAATAGTCTCCTAATCTTTAAAACCCACCGGATCAAATATTTAGGTATTTAACCACCTCTACCGGACGGAATGGCCGTTAGTTACGTTAAAACTTAGCGTTGGCCGATGTTCATAATCAGTTTTTCCCCGGGTTTATCTCTTTTGTTTCTCATATTGTCCTTACTTTCAAATACCTATCCCAAGTAGGTTAAGGAAGAGGCAAAGTGAATGAAGAAGTTCCTAATACAACTGTCTTTTTCTATCATAAGGGTCTTTTGCTATCAACCCCGCCCTTTAATAAAGACATACATATGTGTGTATTTATTTATCTATTTTTTACTTTCCTTATCTTATAGTGTGTGAGGTGTGTGTGTGTGTGTGTGTGTGTGTGTGTGTGTGTGTGTGTGTGTGTGAGTGTGTGTGTGTAATATAAAATTAATTTGGTAGACAAATTAATTTTATACACCAGACGAACCACGAAACTTTTGGTTGAAATCGGCCGCAAGATGCGGCCGCAGGGCCGCAAATATTGGCCGCAACCGCCGCTTCTTTGAATTGGTTAAAGATACAAAAAAAGTTAGAGAACAACATTTTCTCGGATTAGAAAAATAATAGGGGTTCACTCAGATCATTTTTTTGATATCTTGAACTTTTTGGAACCGAGCCCCAATTTACCGGTATTTTGAGGGGACCCGCTTGGACTAACTTTTTTATTATTCACCCTAGATGGGGGTTGCGACATATCAAATCCAATGATTTTGAGGTGCTCATCAAGAATTTGGCACTTATTTTCAACTATCTGTTACCGTTGAGTCACCAGTGGCGGAATTCGACTTCTTTTTATGGGATAAGGAAAGTCGTGTGATGTTTACACCAGATTTTTAATTTTTGTAATCATTATTTGTACGAGCATTGTACATAATACATATATGTCATATTATCTAATAAAGAATTTAATAATAATAATAATCATAGCTTCAGCTCAATAGTCTCGTCTCTGACAACTCCATTTTTTTCTTAAGACTTTCTTTGGTCGCGAAGTTTCTACTCAAAATTTTATTCATGTACGTTGGTTAACCCGTGCTTCGCTACGGTCACTACTAGAAAGTTTGTGAACGTTGAAATATTAAAAAATCTTTCATTTTATTTATTCATCTAAAATAAAAACCCCTGACCACCGTGGCATAACGGGTGTGACTGTGACTACTGCCCGTAGCAGAGAGGTCCTTAGTTCAATCCCCGATTGGAGCAGACTTTTCACAGATAGTAAAATTCTGTTCTTAAAACACGTGAGCCGTCATTTCCATCCCTGCCTAGGCTGGGTGAGGTTAATGTGGGTAGTTGGTACGATTCCCAGCGAACGGAAGGTAAAACTCCCGTCCTAATCAGGACGTTAAATCAAATAGAATCGTTGGTGTTAGGAAGGACATCCAGCCGTAAAATATGTGCCAAAACCTTAACCATGAGGTTGAAAAATGCCGACCCCAAGAAGATTTGTGAAAAGGAAAAGTGAAAGAAGAAGATTGATTAAAAATAAATTGATTTTGATTGCACCATTTAAATTAAAGTAGCTAATCCAAAATAAAATATTTCAGAAACCGGATTGGTGTAAAGAAATAAGCTAATCTGTAGTTTTAAAACTTACCAGTGAAAAGTTTTCATTAATTTCTTTAGTAAAGAAATTAAAGAATTTCTTACTTTCTTTAGTAAAGAAATTGAAGAATCTTTACCTATCTATACTAATAAATTAACTGTAATCAATTGCAAATAATCCAGAGTTGGAAATCACTTTTGGTCCTTGCTAGGTTTGAAGGTTCAATACGAGACCTCCATGACCCATGTTGAGAACCGATTATCTTTTACACCTACCTCTCTTCCTTCTCACGTTTGATCTTAACCTCCCCTCCCCTCTCTCTCAACCCGTCTATCACCTGGCTGAACTTCCCCTCCTCTTCCCTCTCTTTTTTCCTCCATCCTCTTGTTTTTTGTTATCTTTCCTCATTCGTAAATAGTCGGTCGTTGAGTGTTGAACTCGTGTGTACAAGTTTCGTGATTTCAAATATTATTTTTTAAGAAGTCGTGCTTGAAAATTTTCGAGACATATCAGTTCATTTAAATGTGATTTTCCATTAAAACTAGTGTAAATTTTGTATAGATTTAAAAAATTCATCCTTCTTTTGCTCTATTTCATTTCTGCTTTTTGAAAAATGTAAATTTATAGTTATTTACTAATTTGTTTTGTGTAAAAAGATTGTTCTAAGAATCTTGAAAAATCTGTATTTTTCACGTAGTGTTGAGCAGTGCTAATAGATATTTTCTAACTGATAAAATACCTTTTTATAAATTGCTTTTTACAAGTTTGTTGACACATCTAAATAAATACCTAACAAATAAATAAAATAATCTTTAGAAATAAGTTTTCAATTTGTGTTAACCTTCTGGCTTTCTTATTCTTTTCTTAATTAGTTGCTTCCTACTTTCCTACTACCCATTAATTAAATATTTCCAATCATTCGTTAATACCACCTCTCTATTTCTCAAAAAAAATACAGTTCCAAAAAAAAATCTGCCTGAAAATGTCCGTTATTCAATCAACCCTTCTAGCGCCCACTTAACCCTTTGCAGCGGGGGCGGGCAATGATCGACCATGTATACTTTAGACGAAAATAACAGTTACTCGAAAAGCAACAAGAAGGCGAAGGGTAAAATGAAGCCCAAGTACGAGCTGGAGGATTACATCTACGATGTGGAGAGTCGCAGTCTGGAGCCGTCAGCTGACCCTGAGGATGTGTATGGTCAGCTCCAGCAGAAGGAGAAGGACCTTATCCTGGCTGCAGAGCTGGGGAAAGCTCTGCTGGAGAAGAATGAGGAACTGAGTCGCCACAACGAACGGTTGGCGGAGGAGTACTCGCAGAAATTAGAGGTAAGCAAGTCTTTTGGTTTATTATCATTATTAAATTCGTTATTAGATAATAAGACACAATTATGGAACAGTACAAATAATGATTTCAAAGAAATTAAAAAATAGAAACAATATAAAATGTGAAATTATTAAGCAGGATTACAACAAGCATAATAAATACAGTCATCAGACGAGCCTGAACATAGCACCGGTTTTTTTTTTCTTTCATCCAGGTTTCTTTTATAAAAGAAACCTGGATGAAAGAGAAAAGAAAAAAAAAGAGAAAGAGAAAAAAAAAACAAGGTAATTCCCTTGTTTGACCCAGAAGTTCTTCTCTTATAACCAGGTCTTTCCTAATCCTCAATGTTCTCATATTTATAATTATTCTTACCTGGTAGATAGATATTAAGGGAAAAATTAATAGACAAAACCACGTTTTTAAGTCCAAGTCATGGCGCTTGTTTTCCCCATCTAAGACAGTATGCAATCGAGACTAAGCGCCACAGAGGTAGTACTAAAATGTCTATTAATTTCGCCCCTAAGATTTCACCATTTTATTGTTATTTTAAGATTTTTCACGAATCCCTCAGATAAACAAAATATCATAATCCACCCTGTTTGCTTGACAGAACTCTATCTCATTTCTTCTAAATTATGGCATTTTTGCGTGTGGATTTTCGACCTGTTTTGCTAAGCGATGGTTTGCAATATTCATGCGAAGTTTCAGACACTAATATTTTCCTAGTTGAGGCTTATTTTCTTTGCTAGCACGGTAGAAGCATCATACATAGGTTAATACATGTATTGTACACATTAGAAAGGCTTACAGAAATGTATTTTTACCAATAACTGCAGGTGTGACCTTTCAAGTAAAACATCTGTGTGAAATGGATAAAATAAAAAAAAAAAATAATGATGATGATACTCTTTAGTGGAAGGTTACCACCAGGCGAGGTTGATGCTCAAAGCATTTTCTTCCACCTTACCCTCAGAGTCTTATTATTATGTGGTCACAAACTCAAATGAATGAGGAAAAATTCATGCACTGGGTGGAATTCGAACCAACGGATCCCTACACTACCTGGATTACCAAACTAGCTCGTTAACCACTTGACTACTAGTGCACAATAATGATTACAATAAAATGAAAAACATTTCTCTGTCCATTCTTCATTGTCTCTAAATAACACAAGAGAAAAATCGTAGGTCCACAGCAGACGACTGTTAAAAAAGTTTTTAATTTTATGGACACAAGTGTTTTACTCCAAGCCGAAATTAAAGCAAGTAGGCATAAGATTAATGGGTGGCAATCATATGGATCTAGCGAACTTTCTCTTGTGAGCTGACGAGTGTGGGTGCCAACTTGTTGAACCTAAACAGAGAACTTGCCTTGTGGGCGGGGTCAGGTGGTTTATGTCAAGTCATGCTCATGTGACAAGTGGACAGAGTGAAGAGATTTTTGGTGAAAGAAAAATGACCAACCATCTTATCTGTCAACTGTCATAGAGACCATTTCAGTGGTCATAATAAAATTAGTAATAAAATTAGGTCATAAAAAACTCTTTAGTGGAAGGTAACCACTAGGCGAGGTTCATGCTCAAAGCAATTTCTACCAACTATCCTCAGAGTCTTATATGGTCACAAACTCAAATTAATGAGGAAAAATTCATGCACTGGGTGGGATTCGAACCAACGGATCCCTAATGCTACCTTGCCAGACTAGCGCGTTAACCACTTCTACCAGTGCACAAAACACAAAAAAATAAACATCGTAGATGTACATTGTACAAACACGTGGTCGAAAGCGGGAATCTAACGAGAGTCATATTCTGTGAGCTTTGTCTGCTTTGTAAAGACGGAGGAAAGCCTCCGTGACGTAATGGTTGTGACTACTGCCCGTAGTCCAGAAGTCTCGAGTTCGACTCCCGGTTGGGACAGATTTTTCGAAGAAAATTCTGTCACTTCCAAACACGTGAGGCTGGCATTTCCGGCTCTACCCAGGCTGGGTGAGGTTAATGTGGGTAGCTGGTACGATTCCCAGCGAATGGAGGGTATAGGACGTTAAAACCGAATAGAATCAACTGGTCACAATAAATCTAATTAAGTCGCAGTGTTAATTGTAAGGGTTTCACTGAAAACCCTGTAACCAGGTCAGATAATAATAAAGCATAAGTTTGAAACCTTATTGCAGACATTGCATTTATCACTATTATCACTCGGTCTTATCAATTTTCTCATGTCCAGTAATCCAAGCCCTCACAAGGGAGACTAAGAAGTGAGTGAGTGAAATATCATCCGGATTAAGATAACAAGACTTGCTCCACCATCAGTATCCTTATCACCTTATCAGATAAGACTGCTTTGTCATCTCGGAATCTCGAATCTTTCAGTTTTCCTTCCCTTTTTTTGTCATTTGAAGCTGCGGAACTCCAACACCCCCCAGACAAAAAAGAGGATTTTCTCAAGTTTTAACTCGTATACAATGAAGATCATCACGCATTTCTAGAATAATTAATCCATAATGATTCTGATTGACATGGTGAACAAACTCTTTAGGTACTGAAAAAGCTAATCCATAAATCCTATTTTAGTCCAGTTTATGTGGCAGCACCCCAAAAACATTTTTCCATCGGTCGCGTCTGTGTATAATAAATTCTGTTTTTTTTATGTGTATAATATAACAAGTTATAGCGTTTTAAACATGCACAAACGAATCATTTTATAATATAAGATGTTCCTATATCATTGTGCACATTGTACATCATAACAAACTGTTGAGCATACTAATTTTGCTAATCAAGCTATCAATTTGCTGACATGGAGACAAGCATTACAGACATATGTACATAGTTATGTACATTTTATAATGTATGTTATAGCTACAGGAAACATTTGTAAGTTCCTGTTGTGTTTCCTGTGAAACCTCAGGTAATGCCAAATTCTGAGGTCAGTAAACGGATGAAAACATTTAATTTATGTGAGAAGCTACGTCAGCAATTACCCAGGCAACATAAATATCTAGCTACAAATAAAAGTATGGATATTGAATAATAATATTAAATCGAAATAAGGACGAGGCATACAGCTACCCCCAGAACTTTGGATATTTGTTTATAGCTAGGTGATACGTACCTATCTTAGTAAATTAATTATACCTCTTATGCTTTGTCCTTATTTCGATTTAATATTATTAAATGAGACATTTGTTTCTTAAGCGGTATTTGAACTATGCATTTTAATCTTTTTTTATGTATTTTATATGCTTTTCTCATATTTATGTATATTCATATCATTAAGTTTTTATTGTAATTATTGTATTTCATGCCAACCCTTTGTAACATAATATTACAAATAAATACATTCAATTCAATTCAATTCAATTTAATATTATTAATCAATATCCATACTTTTAATCCATTCAATATCCATACAATATTACCTTTTAACAGGTACATCATAAACAAATTTCACCAGTACAGTGGTACTTTATAGGTATTTATCAAACATACAATCACAAGTACAACGTACATATATATATTTATTTTTATTTATTTTTTGATTTTAGTACCTACTTGTAAACAATTCAGAATTCTATAATAATTTTAATAAAAAAAATTTTTAATTTAATTAAAAAAAATAATCAGTAAAAAAAAACTGCAACTCGGAAGTCTCGAACCCCCACTTCCTGGAATACATGACCATGGTGCTGACTAGTTTCGTATCTCTGAGGTTTATTTTCATGAAAGTGAATGTCTTTAATTCTAGTTCAATGCATTGTTAAGTTCATATTCTAGTTCAATACATTGTATATGGGGTGTACCTTTATACCTGTATTAATTTAAATAACATAAATATACTGTAATGTACATCAATAACATCTATCTGTGTACGGTATTATCTAGTTGCAACCTGTATCAATTTAAACAGCATGTATCTAGTGCAATAGTATACGGTAACATCAGAGTTATACAATTGAAATATTGAGACCATATTGTGAAATGATAGTCATTAAAGAAGCATAGCAGTCTTTTTTTATTTAAATAACATGCCATCAATCTCTTTCATTCATTCATCCAGAAATAATGTCCTATGTATTTGTAACAGTGTTATTGTTATGTAATATCATATACATACATGTAAATATTATTAGTGTTCTGTATTCATATAGGTACTGGGTTCTCAAGAAACCACCTACCTAATATCTCTTGTGAAACCTCACGTAAGACGCCATTTTGAAGGGACAATTTTGGGGTTTTATGTCCAAGAATAGGTACTTAATATAGTTTGGTGAAAAATTTCAAGACCAACAATGTCTCTTTTGTAAGATTACTTTTTAGTGTAGGAAATCTCTTCATGTAAAGTTAACTCTTATTGTATGTAATCTCATTTGAGGTTACTATTATTTTATGTAATCTCATTTAAGGTTACTCTTATTTTATGTAATCTCATTTAAGGTTACTATTATTGTATGTAATCTCATTTAAGGTTACTATTATTGTATGTAATCTCATTTAAGGTTACCTACTATGATTGTATGTAACAGTGAGTTTCATACACTTATACACATAATATTTACATACGTATGTATTCTCATTTATTTTATATAATCTCATTTAAGGTTACTATTATTGTATGTAATCTCATTTAAGGTTACTATTATTGAATGTAATCTCATTTAAGTTTACCTACTATGTTTGTATGTAGGTAACCGTGAGTTTCATTCAATTATACACATAATATTTACATACGTATGTATGTATATTATAGCAGATACTTCATGTGAGGCTACTTACATCATATCCACATTAAGAACTTACCTAATTAGACCACGAAAACACAATGATAAGCAATATTACAATAACAGCGGTCGTGTGACCACTAATAAAAAAACTAATGAGAAGGATAGATAGTACATTATCTTGACCATAACAACAGCTATAAATTAGCAGGATAACGTAATTATATCTCTCATACATCGATTCACAATAACAACAACAATTTTATTTATCTTGATGACTTAGAGCAATCAGCAATCATCGTATACAGTATGTTTCAGAAAAGGTGGCCACCCCCTCGTAACTTTTGAACGCGACGGAATTTTTCAATTCTGTAAAGTCCTAGGTATAGGAAGTGCCCTATGGCCCATCCTGTGGTCATATTTATTTTTGGCCCCGGTCGGCCCTTCCGGCTTTTAGGCCATTTTTTTCATTTTTCTCGCGAATTTTAAATGGAATGCTATATTTTTTATTCCTGTTAATTAAAGTCCAAGTTAGGCTGAGTATAATGAGCTTTTAAAATTTTCAAAAACCTTATCAGGGGCGGAGCTAGTAGGGTGCAAGTTTCAAAATTGTTACACCCTGTATTTCAGCGTTAGTTAGATTTTTAGTACTTTTTTTATGTTCATAGGCTCAAAATATTGTTTTACACCATATGAAATCAAAAAAATAGTCTTGTTTACTTCTAATCAGGGTCATAGTAAGGTTTTTGTATAAAAGTACTTTTTTTCTCACGTCAATTTTTCCGTAAATTAATGGTGTTCTCGAAATTGGCATTTTTAGAGGTGAAAGTCTGCAGTGACATATGTTTTTTATGCTTGAAATCGAAAGAAAACTTAACGGAGAAGCGATTAAAATCATAAAAAAAAGCCATTTAACCTGCTAGTTTTTTCACGACAGTGTCCGGTAAAGTGGGTGAATTTCGTATTGGATTTTTTTGTTGTTGAGGAAACACAATTGGCATAGAAAATAAATAATATCTAATAAGGGAATATTACTTCAATAAACATAACTAAATGCGAAATTAAAGGAAGATTATTTCTTCTAAATCAGTGCCGGATATTTTTTTTCCTCTCTCTCTTTTTTTCACTTTTCAAAGTGAGACAATTTTAGTTGGTAAGTTGGTAAAATCTGTAGAAAACACACTGTCAATAATTCTGGAGTCAGTCCGATGGCGCTTTGAATGCAACGATTCTTGTAGGATCACCGAAGTTAAGCAACGTCCAGCGAGGAGAAGACTTCGTGATGCTGGCATTCCGGCCTAATCCAGGCTGGGTGAGATAAATGTGTTTAGGAGGTTGGTGAGTTTCTTGCGAATGGAATGTAACACCCCCGTTATGATATGACCATGCAGTTGAAACGCGATATTAAACCCAAATTTAAAAAAAAAAATCATACTGGTGTTGCTAGTAATGAATACCAGGTCTCTAAATAAAAATCTAATTATCTCGAAATTTAAGAGAAAAAAATACCAGGTCAAGTACCAAACTCTTGAGGGTGAAAATTAAACCTATTTAATTATTTTAAAGAGGCGAAGAGAGAAAGAGAGAGAGAAAAAAAATATCCGACACTGATTTAGAAGAAATAATCTTCATTTAATTTCGCATTTAGTTATGTTAATTGAAGTATTATTCCCTTATTAGGTATTATTTATTTTCTATGCCAATTGTGTTTCCTCAACAACAAAAAAATCCAATACGAAATTCACCCACTTTACCGGACACTGTCGTGAAAAAACTAGCAGGTTAAATGTTACATTCCATTCGCAAGAAACTCACCAACCTCCTAAACACATTTATCTCACCCAGCCTGGATTAGGCCGGAATGCCAGCATCACGAAGTCTTCTCCTCGCTGGACGTTGCTTAACTTCGGTGATCCTACAAGAATCGTTGCATTCAAAGCGCCATCGGACTGACTCCAGAATTATTGACAGTGTGTTTTCTACAGATTTTACCAACTTACCAACTAAAATTGTCTCACTTTGAAAAGTGAAAAAAAGAGAGAGAGGAAAAAAAATATCCGGCACTGATTTAGAAGAAATAATCTTCATTTAATTTCGCATTTAGTTATGTTTATTGAAGTAATATTCCCTTATTAGATATTATTTATTTTCTATGCCAATTGTGTTTCCTCAACAACAAAAAAATCCAATACGAAATTCACCCACTTTACCGGACACTGTCGTGAAAAAACTAGCAGGTTAAATGGCTTTTTTTATGATTTTAATCGCTTCTCCGTTAAGTTTTCTTTCGATTTCAAGCATAAAAAACATATGTCACTGCAGACTTTCACCTCTAAAAATGCCAATTTCGAGAACACCATTAATTTACGAAAAATTGACGTGAGAAAAAAAG
The DNA here is from genome assembly GCA_024516035.1 of Bactericera cockerelli. Lineage (NCBI taxonomy): Eukaryota > Metazoa > Arthropoda > Insecta > Hemiptera > Triozidae > Bactericera > Bactericera cockerelli. The sequence continues at coordinate 2,256,145 of CM044956.1, read as the reverse complement.
TACTTTTACAAAAACCTTACTATGACCCTGATTAGAAGTAAACAAATTTTTTTTTTTTGATTTCATATGGTGTAAAACAATATTTTGAGCCTATGAACATAAAAAAAGTACTAAAAAATCTAACTAACGCTGAAATACAGGGTGTAACAATTTTGAAACTTGCAAACTACTAGCTCCGCCCCTGATAAGGTTTTTGAAAATTTTAAAAGCTCATTATACTCAGCCTAACTTGGACTTTAATTAACAGGAATAAAAAATATAGCATTCCATTTAAAATTCGCGAGAAAAATAAAAAAATATGGCCTAAAAGCCGGAAGGGCCGACCGGGGCCAAAAATAAATATGACCACAGGATGGGCCATAGGGCACTTTCTATACCTAGGACTTTACAGAATTGAAAAATTCCGTCGCGTTCAAAAGTTACGAGGGGGTGGCCACCTTTTCTGAAACATACTGTATTGTTTTGATACTAGGAAATAAATATGAGACTATTCTTGTACAGGGTGTTCCAAACATTTCCATCGTCACTACAGTTTATTTCTCGAGAACGGTGTAGGGATTTGGGGGTTTCAAGGTTAGGCAATGATCCCCACCATAAAAAAAAACGAATTTACTTCATATTTTCATTGAAATCTCTAATTTTCTTGAAATATTGTCAAGTGATCAGGTCGGTATATTATTTAAATGGACCTCATTGGGGTTCGAGTCCCAACCTAACCTAATTTTTCAATTTAAAATCTTGTGTCCAAAGGAAATCATGCAACATTCCTTAATGTAATAATTAGTAGAAATTCATCTTCAATAATTAAACAATAAAAATATCTCTATATATAAAACAGAAAAAAGGACTACCTATGTTTTTTTTTTTTTTTTTTTTTTTTTTTTTTTTAATTAATGTTCAAACGCAATGTGTTTCACTGCAATTACATGAACTTAATACTTAACCTAGGTAATATTAAAATTTTCTAAACCTAGTTGTTGCTTACATTCATTCTTAAAGATATTTACATTATTTGAAAGGTCCAATTTAGAGGAGTGTTGATTGTATAGTAACATAGCAGATATTAATGGTGAGTTAAGACCCTCTGGCGCACAGAGCTGGTTACTAATATAGAAAAAATCAGGATTTTCTCTAGTTCTTAAATTTAACAAAGGAACCCTAATACTAAAGTCTTCAGAAATATCAGAAATTTGAATATTATTGTTGAAAACGTTATATATATATACATCATTTTCTGATAGTTTCTTCGTGCATTCAAAGTTCCTATATTTAGATGTTCCATTAAGTCTGTGTATGAGATGGCTTCGGGGTATACTGGATAGAAACCATTTAATTTCTTGAAGAGAAAACGTACAAATTTTGCTTGAACTCTTTCAAGCTTATCTCTTTGATTTTGCGTGGATGGTGACCATATGACCGAGGCATACTCAAGTTTACTCCTGACAAGTGCTGTGTAGAGGGTTGTAATAGTTTCTTCTTCTGTGAAAAATTGGGAATGTCTTATGATTAGACCTAAATTTTTTGTAGTGGATGAAAGTATGTCTAATATATGATTATCAAATTTTAGGTTATGTTGAAATTTTACTCCCAGATCTTTTTTGACTGTAACTCGATTTAATGACGCATTTCCTAATTTATATTCATATACGATTTTTGCTTTTTTTCTTGTTATAGATAAAACTTCACACTTGTCAGGATGAAAAGCGAGTTGGTGTTGTTCAAGCCATGCTTTTACAGAATTTAAATCTTCTTGTAATAACATACAGTCAGATTCATTATTAATTTCATAAAATAGTTTGAAATCATCTGCATATAATAAATAATTAGCATTATGTATAGCTTCCCCGATGCCATCTATTACTATCGCAAAAAATAGGCCACTCAGCTTTGAACCTTGAATCACTGATGACGTAGGATAGTATGGATCAGATATATGATTTTGGAAAAGTACTCTATGTTCACGGTGCTCGAGATATGAAGCTATAACTTGTACAAAATTAGGATGGAAACCATATTCTGCTATTTTTCTAAGAAGAATATCATGCGATAATCTGTCATAAGCCTTTAAGATATCTGTATATACAACATCTACTTGGTTGTGTGATTTACACAGTTTTTTTGCAACTGCATGGTGGAAACTTGTTAAATTTGTAACAGTGGATCTATTTTCTATGAAACCGTGTTGATTTTGAGATATTTTACTATAAACATAAGATGAGATTTTATCAAAAATACAGGTTTCGAAGAGTTTAGATATTACGGTCAAAACTGAGATGGGTCTATTGTTCTCGATATCGTATGAGTTTCCTTTTTTTGGTATAGGTGTCACTAATGTGTATTTTAACAAAGTAGGAAATATTTTATCCTCTAGTGATTTATTGAAAATTACAAGAAAAATTTTTGATAGGGTAACTGAGCAATTTTTTATAATATTGGTAGGGATACTGTCCATTCCTTCATTTTTGTTCTTTAATGACTTAATACCTTTGCAAATGTCATTTTCTGTAAAAGAAAACATTTTTAGGTCTATTGTATTTGATCCCATAAAGTTTTCCCAGTTATAACTGGTGGGAGGGTCTATATATACAGAGTTGAAATATTTAGCAAAAGCATTACTGATTTCGATGGGGTTTGTGAGTAAAACACCACCCGATTTGTAGGACAATTTCGGAAGATTTTTATTCTTGGACTTGATGAAGTTCCAGAATTCCTTTTTACTCTGTGATTTTAGTTTTATTTGTAGATCTCTTAAGTATTCTTTGTAGTTTTTCTTAATTTGCTTCTTACATTGTTTTTTGAGTTCTGGATAATTTGAGTTACGATTTTTTCGTGATTTTTCTTTTCTCATATATAATTCAACGGTGTTTTTACTCCACCAATTAGGGAAAGTTTTTTTATATTTCTTAAAAGTGCCAAAACGTTTTATTGGAATATATTTTTCAAAGATTCTAAATATGATTGCGTAGAAAGCTTCTAAAGCTTTATTTGGGTCTTCCTGTTCAAACACCGTTGCCCAGGATGTATTATTATTAATTTCTTGGTATAATATGGGCCAGTTAGCGTTTGTTTGTCCGGAGTTGTTTAGCCAAAATGGTAAGAGATAGCGAAAAATGTCTCAGAATTGACCCCCCCAAAACCATTATCGCTTTGTCCAGAAAAATTATTAAAAGTTCAAAAAAGCATTGCTGTCCAGCAGTACGGCCATGCTTTAGTAAATTTGAAATTTAGTCCCGTTGCAAAGCACGGGCAAACGGCTAGTTGTTAATATAATCTAGTTGCAGTATATTTCATTCCTTAAATTGTAATTTTTCTTTTTAAATATTGTTAGTTAATTAAACATTTTTTTTTAAATAGTTACTCTAGTTACAGCAAACTTCATTATTCAAATCGTAAAAAAAAATCAAGCTGGGTAGGAAACAATTATGAAATCATGATTATTTTTTTAAATCACGAAAAAAAAAAAAAAAAAAAACGCTTGAGAATATTTTCTTTCAAACGAGCCAGAAGACATTTGCGTGACGAAAATTATCTCAAACCTCATAAATATTAATGACTGACTGCATAATTTTCAACACGAAATCAATACTACCTGATCAATAAAATGTGGTTCACATCAGAAAAAAACAAGCGAGCTGGATTTAAAGTTCATCCTAGTCCATTATCGGTCGCCTGAAAGTTCAGATTTATTACGTGAAGTTAGCCTTGGACGAATTATCTGGATTGGGTTTAATTTCATTTTTATTAAATTAAATATACATACATCATAATAATAATAATAATCTAATTTCGTACCAAGCAGAACTATCAGATTAATTCATTGTTCGCAGATCGCTGGTTCTCTTTAAGAAACAATACTTTTATGTTATAGCTTGCCATTATCGAATTACTTTTAATATTAAGTTACCTCTCTATCTAAACCAGGTGAGTACTTGTACTTGGCGCGTTCAATGCTGGCAGTTTTGATTAGTATAAACAGAAAAGTGTGAAGTTGTATTAGATGTACATGAACATCAGAACATACCTGGACAGCTGTTTCGAGCTTATTTGCTCTCATCAGCAGGTAGGTAATAGTTCTGAATATCCATGCCATCAACTAACCTCTCTATTTTAATCAGTATAAACAGAAAAGTGAGAAGTTGTATTAGAATCTGTTTTGATTAGGCATCTGCACTGCTAGTCAAGTGATTAACGCGCTGGTCTGGTAATCCAGGTATCGTAGGGATCCGTTGGTTCGAATCCCACCCAGTGCATGAATTTTTCCTCAAGAATAGCCAATTTTATTTAAGTTTTTTTTTTTTTTTAAGTAAAAATACTCAAATAAAGGAGTTATTCAGAGACACAGTTTTGTTTTAAAGTTCTTGAAAAAAAAAAATCGTGTGAGGAATTTTTCATGAACAATTAGGATAAAAGAATAGTTGTTTAGCACCTGTACAAGGATTAGTTAATTGTCTATTACCTAGCCAAGTTCACATAGCTCACCACCTAACCAGGTACCTATCCCAAGTTCGGGGTAATCCTATCAACATGATTTACAACCATGAGAGGTTATCCTAGGCGTGTGAGAAAATTTCAGCCATGATTTCTTTCACTTGTTCGTCCAAGGTGGTCATTTTATTAACATTGAATCGTGCCAGTTAGAGCTGGTTAACATTCGACCACCTGGCCGGAATGATTAGGTAGACGTGTCGACCTGGATCTCGGGGTTATTTACAGGACTCACATGGTGGGGCAGATATCTAAACATCCTTAATTTTCACGTCAGATACCAACTCTTATATTACTACATAATAAGTAGAAAATAAGGAAAATAAAAGAGAAAACAAAGACAAAAATAACTAATAGGTAAGTATGAAAAAAGTATAAATATTATTTTAGAAGAATTAAGTTGTTTAGGTACCCACTCTTTCGCGAGAGAAAAAATACTACAACTCCGGTACTGATTTTGAAATCAGCTGATGGTCCCTACTGGACGCAAATATCGATACATAGGGTTCCCTCTATGTTATATGATTTCAGTGGAAATTTCACTAGGTCATTGTGAAATCACAACAGGTCATTCCGCAATTCAGTTTCACTTGATTCATTTTCCATGAAGATATTATCATCCATGCGGTTTCCTCCCCACTGATAAGAAAGATTTTCTTTATCTGCATTCTGCATCTTGAAGTGAAGAAATGCAATGTGTTGCAGTCGGTAGGTAGATCGGTACACGGTGGAGATTTCGAGATATTGTTGAGGTTAAACACGACTTGCAGAATTTTCAAGTTAACCTACCTCAATCGCGATACAAATGTTTTTAATATTAAAGTCAGGTCTCGATTTTCCACATCTTTTCAAGCTCCTCTCGATGTATCTGATGATAGTAATAATAGACGAAATTATACGATAGTAATAATAGACGTTAATATAATAGGACTATTATTCCAGCAGTAAGGTTAAGACTTGTAAGTTCTTGTAAGTGGAACTTATAAAATTGCTTCGTTAGAAAAATACCAAAAAAAGACTCATTATATGTTGTGGTAAAAATCCCAAATGGGAAGATAACTTGTCATGTCCCGGCTGAGTTTCGAACCCGCGACCTCTTGAATCTCTGGATTCACAGAGTGCCGCCTTTACCACTGAGCTACCGGGACAAGACGATGAGATACGAAAGAAAAATCCTTCCCCCCAATGCAACCTGGAGGTTGGTGGTTCAAGTCCCGGGTTCAGCGAAGATTTAGTAAAGCGATTTTTTAGTAGTTGTGACGAAATTTTTTATGACGAAAGTGATTAACACAAATATGGTAACTTTGATGGCGAAATTAATAGACGCTTTTGTAATACCTCTGTGGCGCTAAGTCTCGTATTGCGTACTGTGTTAGATGGGGAAAACCGATGCTAAGCAATGACTTAAGTTATCGATTTTGTCTATCAATTTCGCCCTTAAATCTGAATTTATAAAACTTAAATCTGTGCGTGTCTGGCTGACCATGTCCTCTTAGGGGTTGTCTGTTTACAATACCACAGCCAAACGGTAAGAGATATTGAAATTTTCACAAGAGTTGACCCCCCCTAAACCACCGTCAAAGTACCTGGAAAACTATCAAAAATAAAATATCTATTATCATTATCAAGATATCGGTATTTTCTGCTTCAATAAGGATTCAAATAGGATGCCAGCCACGGACAATAAACTCAACGACGACAAAGTGCCGGGATTTCGCTTGTTTTTTATATTACCTAAATCAAAAGCGAGTCACACGAGTCATATCTAGACTTAGGAGTTAAGAGTACCTCGTCATAATTAGCGGAATGATGGAGAAATGTTTCCACGACTTGAAGTGGCAAGGTGAGCAACCAAGAAATTAGCTACTTGCTATTCGGTGTTATATTTTATGTATATGTATTGCTACGGCACCAAGTACATACATAGTATACAATTATATACATATCTTGTAGTATATGTACAATTTTACATACTCGCAGATGACTGTACGGAATACTCAAGTTACCCCATTGTGCAATTACACTATCGGAGTAATAAAAGTAATAAATAATTTAATAATTAAAAAAAAATATAAAAAAAATCGTTTGCCTATACATTTTTTTCAATAATGTAACATTGAATTAAAATAACAGCTGTGAACCAATATGAGGTATTCCAAGTGTTTTAGATTTTATGTATATGGAAACTAATGATTGGATTGACTTTGAATTAGAGTTCCTTGACATTTGAAGTAGGAACTTTTGTGGTGGTTTGATAATCCAATGAGATTTGCAATACATGGTTTGCAAATCCAAGAGATTCTGGTCCACACGCGTGGGATACTGGTCCACACGCGTGGGCAGATCACAGGGAACTGAACCAGCACAGCCCAGATCTCTCTTACGAATTATGTACACAGGCTAAAAGTTGGCAACTATTCGCACATATATGTAGTTCGAGGTCAACGCAAGGTTCCAGTGAAAGTTCATACGTGTGAGTCACCCGTGTTGGAAGGATGTCTTCAGATAGCTTTGTTATACCTTATCTATAATATGTATACAGTCATGTATGTTACGAATATACTCGTATGTTATTTACATCAATACACGCGCACAGAGTTTGGATATTTTGATCCGGTTCTGTTTTCATTTTAGTAAAGAAAATATTTTTTGCTCCGCTTTAATTTTTTTTTCATCCTATCCCCTGTGTAAATGCCGATCAAAAGGGTGGATAATATATTATTATCCTTTTTCTCTCTAGCAAAAAAAAAAAAAAAGAAAAAAAAAAAAAGAAAAAAAAAAAAAAATGAAGAAAAAGAAATAATTTTTTTACCTCTCTATAGTATAAAAAGAAAAGAATAGGTAAGAGAAAAAAAAATCCTTTATTATAATTTATTTTTAACTTGTCTCTAATTATGTAAATGCCTACTGTTTTGTAATAACACTTTGTTGTTGATACAAATAAATCAAAATATATATATAATTTTTTTTTTCATGTTTTACATCTCTAATAATAATTTTATCTCAAAAAGTTTACGTATTTTAAAAGCAGAAATACAAGTTCAATACTCGTTGAATCAATAAAGTGAAGCAACTTCGATCATAGAATCTATACGAATTGGTGTCCGCCCAAGGTTCGAATCCATCCAACGGTGTCATCTCATAAGATAATTTAATGTTCGTCCGGGTTTCTAAGTATTCTCCTCGGACAGAACTTCTACTTTTTTAGTGGAAGGTAAGCACCAGGCGAGGTTAATGCTCAAAAGATTTTCTACCACCTAACCCTTAGAGTTTTATCATTATGTGGTCTGTATAAAAATATTATACAAATGTATAATAATAAAAACACTCTATAGTTGAAGGTAACTACCAGGCGAGGTTAATGCTCAAAACATTTTCTGTAAAATAATAGAACTGTATAATAATAATAACACTCTATAGTGGAAGGTAACCACCAGGCGAGGTTAGTGCTCAAAGCATTTTCCACCACCTAACCCTCGAGACTCTTATCATTATATGGTCACAAACTCATATTAATGAGGAAAAATCTATGCACTGGGTGGTATTCGAACCAATGGATCCCTAGGCTTTACCAGACTAGCGCGTTAACCACTTGACCACCAGTGCATGTTTACAGCAGAGTGAACGTGGCATCATGGGATAGCTGAAGTTGAGCAACGTCGGGTTTGGATAGAACAAGGAATGACGCCTGTCTTTCTAGGGTGCAAAATTTCTCAGGTTGAATTTTCGACCATTCATGTTCTTCTGATATTCCGGCCACTTTAAGGCTGAGTGAGGTTTATTTGAGGGGCAGGTGAGGGGGTCCATCATGAAAAACAAGTTTATATTCCTATAAGCAGGGCTGGCCAACCAGTCGATCGCGATCGACCGGTCGGTCGTGGAGTGATTTTGGGTCGATCACTTCCAGAGAGGTGAGATGACGTCGATTGCGTTGAATATCTCAGACTTTATAGTAGATCTTCTTCTGTAAAAGTTGGGCAACCCTGCAATAAAGCTTTAAAAAAACGAATTCAGTAGTGTATGAAATGTAATTTTCATAAAATATGGACAAAACACGGTTTGAAAACGTATCACTGTAACTTGACTAACTTGTATTATCTACTCATGTATAAATGTTACAATTTACACAATACTCAATATTAGTCATGCAGTAATAAAGTTTATTGTACATTGTACCATATGCTGTTATGTATATACTTTTCCTATCTTGAGTTTACGAGTCTTACGACTACAATAACAACATATACAATTGATTTAGCTGTATGATACAATATGCCAGTGATATGATTACGTAAATGTCACTATTCTCATACTCTATGTGAAATGCTGTAACTTAATTTATACCGCGTAATAATTATACTGATTCAGCCTACAAGGACAATGGTTGCTCCAGTAAAGGACCTTTAAAACTCGACATTACAACAGTTTCTCAGTAGTCTCCCCCATCAGAGTTGTTTACTAATAACATTAGTCCTGTAAGTAGTATAAATAACTCTGGTCATTTCCATTATTTTACTGCGATTTTGGGATAATAATAGAAAATATAATAAAAGCACTGTAGTGGAAGGTAACCACCAGGCGAGGTTAATGCTCAAAGCATTTTCTACCACCTATAACCCTCAGAGTCTTATTTTGTGGTCAAAAACTCAAATGAATGATGAAATAATCCATGTATTAAGATTACAATTATTTAAGGTAAGTATTAAAAATATTAATCATACCTTAGGTTAAGTATTATAAGTTCATGTAATTTCAGTGAAACACATTCATTGCGTTTGAACATAATTAAAAAAAAAAAAAATTGTGAAAAACTGGGTAGGTCAAATTTTCAACGAATACAATACTTTCCTTATACATAATAGGATAAGGAAAATACCCTCAACCCATGGTTATTCATACCCTTTTCAGTATTTGGCCTCGCAAATTTCAGTTCACCTTTGTCTTGTGGTCAGTTGAATGTTGTGACCTCTGCGGTTGTAAGCCCCAAATTGGATTTAATAAATTGCGTTCACTACATGGACGTAGGAAATCGCATAGGCGAATTAGTGTATATTGTTTCTATGTACGTATGTAATTATTGTATATTTAAGTGCTATTTTGTTTTTCGCTTTCTGCTGTGTGACATAAAGAAGAAGGAAGAATAATTAAAAAAAAATCAATCGTGATATCACAAAATGCTTCTTAAATTGGCTTGCAGATTTTTTTTGCCATACTTGAGACTCGAACCACCGACCTCTAGGTTACAAGTCCACCGTTTTATCGATCCAGCTTCTGAGGTCGGTTTCAAGAAAATATTAAATTTATTAATTTTTGAATTTGGGTTTAACGTCGCTTCCAACTGCATGGTCATATCACGAGGGGGGTGTTACCCTCCATTCGCAGGAAACTCGCAAACTTGCTACCCACGTCAACCTCCCCCAGCCAGGGTGGGGCCGGAATACCAGCATCACGAAGTCTTCACCTCGCTGGACGTTGCTTCAACGCGCCATCGACGCTGGCAGAAAGTATAAGTAGTGCTTTATTTAGACTGTCAGCGCAAGACAGGTAGTCCCATTTTGATTTAATATCTAAACTGATGTATAACAATATTGAAAGTATTTTTTGGCATCTCTAGCGCGGACGTGGAAGATTTTCCGCTAATTATTGCAACACAGGAAATCTCGGGCGGTCATGTAATTAGAGGAAAGGTATTTGAACTACTTTGAACTGTGATGCTCGCAGGAAATAAGTAGATTGAACTCAGATGAACTTGCTCAAAACTGCATGGTTTTCCATGGAGTTATTACCATCATTAGAAGAATCTACTCAATTTCTCCATTAATAGGCTTCAAGGATCTCAAGCTAACACTCCGATTAGATATTTACATATTTTAAAAATGAGTGTTTCACAGCCTTTTTTAATTTGGCTCCCCTCTGATGGGCAAGAAGTGACACAATACTTCTCATTTAGGTGCTGGTCAACACGAGCGCACCGGAAGGTATCCCTTACAAACAACTGTAACCAAATTTTGAATTCAAATTTTTGTCGGCGCGGGGATTCGAACTTGGGACCTTCCGCATGGCAAGCGAGTACTTAACCACTGAATTATTCGTGCACTCTATGTATATCTAACGAGTCATTAAGGTAATTCCACTCTCTGCTTACGAAGATGTGTAGCAGGTTACGTAAGTGGACAAGTTGTCCACTCCAGAGGCGCTTGGGTCCAGTAGAAATAGAAAGGCATCGTCTTGCCAATCAAGATTATATCAAGGGAAAACTCATAATACCGGATTTGTTGAGATAAATCATACAACATGATCTGAATTAAATGCATTACACATGATGTGTCAGTGCATAACTGTACATATTTTAGCTATGAAGTAAGATCAACTACTTATCCCAATATCTATGATTCATAGTTATAGTGAATTAAGTGTATTAAGTGGTTCGCGCAGCGAAATTTCAATGTAGAGGTGGTTAAGAAAAAAATTGCTATATTATTATTATTACTATTAGGTATCAGTAACCGACCTCAGTAGCTTGATCAATAAGGCGACGGACTTGTAACCTCGTAGTCGGTGGTTCAAGTCGGTAAAAATTTAGCGGTGTCATGTTTGAGTATGATGATAACATAAACATCTGAGCAAATTATGCTGTTCTGTCTCATTGAAGCGCTAGTCCGGTAATCCAGGTAGGGATCCGTTGGATCGAATCACCTCAACTGGTGGTTACCTTCCACTATAGCGTGTTGTTATTATTATTATTGTATTTTTTTCCGGAAAATCTTTCTCTTGTATCCAGGTATCTCTTACATCCAGATTTCTCTTATATCCAGGTTTCTCTTACATCCAGGTTTCTCTTACATCCACAGGTTTCTCTTATATCCAGGTTTCTCTTACATCCAGGTTTCTCTTACATCCAGGTTTCTCTTATATCCAGGTTTCTCTTACATCCAGGTTTCTCTTACATCCAGGTTTCTCTTACATCCAGGTTTCTCTTACATCCAGGTTTCTCTTATATCCAGGTTCCTCTTACATCCAGTTTCGACTATATACGATTATGTATGTCTATGACTTTCGTGAGTTAATACGTATAATGTTGTAATGTACATATTTTTTTTTTTAATGAACATAACATTGTTTACAAAAATTACACATATAAACAGGAGCGAGTGTGATGTAGACTAGCTAGAGGGCCCGAAGAAAGTTTGTTCACCGCTCCGTGTTGTGGGTCGGGAGACAAAGGAGGATGCCTCCCGACCTGACAGTCAAACCAGAAACCAGTTGTAGGAAAACCAGAAACCGGATCTGAGGAAATCTTAGAAATCATTAACCTTTCACTCTGAAACATTCGGATAACTTGGCATTATGTTAAGGACAGGAAAGTTCAGCTGTTTGCACCAACTTTGTCGTAGCTTCTAAGGTCCGAATTTTGAAACAGGATTAGATTAACTAATTCTATACTATTTACCTTAACACGCCCTCTGGTGGGAATTTCAAATATTATTATCATAGTATGGTTTATTAGGTAGAACAAAAATATATACAGAAAAATACAATGAAATTATAAAGAAAAATTAAATAGATTGAGCAAAGAAACGGGAACAAAAAAGAGAAAATATTCATGCACAGCGCATTTATATCAGCTCTTAAGTAATAGTAGCTTGGATTAACAAATTCTAGATTGTAGAAATAAGAAATAACTTTATTATTCACAGGTATCATGGAAACACCCTTTATATATAAAAAAAAAACTTCAACGATTTGACCTCAACAATTCACCCTGTATGTCATTGAGGGGTGAAATTTCTGACGCAATGTTGGAATCACCAAATATGGAAAACCAATATGATTGATTTTAGTCCAGGTAAGAAAAGTATTGCATGGGAACACCCCTATACAAGAGATTTAATGCTCTGACCTCTACTACTCACCCTGTATGTCATTGAGTGGTGAAACTTTTGACGCAATCACCCAATATAGAAAACCTATCATTAACAAATTAGCAAGTGAGACAAATATTTAAGTTCCGTAGAGACGTGGCGAATTTCACTTAACATTATAATAATTTAAAATATTGTCATGGTTATAAGTACTCTATTTTGTTATGCATATTATCACTATTTATATAATATTAATCATTATAATATAAATATGAGAGTACCTACTTATACTGATATTCGAAACCTACACACGTATAAACGTCCTAAGGTATACATTATAATAAATTAAGTCCATCCTACGAAGAAGATTATCTGTATCAGACTATTATCTGAAACACCTCGAGTAGTGTGTGTTTCTATGTGTGTGTTATTAATACTATTAATAAATGAAATCCTCGATTATGGTAATGTCTAGATGAATTTTTTAATGAATACTTTTTAAACTACATGTACTGCTTGTATGTTTGTACGTAAGTATTTTGATACTAAACACAAATATGAACCTAGGATCGTCTTTAAATTAAAGCCCATTTAGTTGGAGAAATCTCAGACGATATACTCACCTATCTGTTTACATAATACGAAAACACAGTAGTCACCGTGGCAGAGTGAGTTAGCGCGCTAGGCATTGCACGCATGGTGACCTGGGTTCGATCCACAGCGGGGCAGAAAATTTTCTGCTCTGTACTTGGATGTTCGGGGTCCACTCATACCTCGTGAGGAAAAATGAGTAGTTACTTGTATAAGTAACGACCAGTGGCGGCATTACCAGACTAAAAAGAAATTAATGTTAGAGAATAATTCGAAAAGTAAAGGAGGCTCTTAGTAATGCTGCGCTACTCACAAAAATTGTGAAGAGGCCTTGTGCTTCACCACAAATAAAAACCATACAGTTTAACATAATATGAAAACATTCAATGAATGAATGAATCGTAAGTTCAAGAGATAAGAGAGTAAATTGTGAGAGAGTAACCTTGCTATTGAATGCAATAATTGAAAATGATAAGGTAACCGTGCTTTTTTTTAATTCAATTATTTTAAAAATGACATAGGATATGAGTCTAATTTTTTTAATTCAATATTACTTTATAAATTATGATGGTATTTGAAATTTAAATAATTCTTAACTTGATTGGTTTGAAGTTGTATGTGGCGAGAGGAATTTTTTTTAATTAAATGAAATGAAGCAGGGGAGTAGCTGAGTTAATTTAATTTAAATAAATTTAGTAAAAATAAAGCATAATAGTATTAGTAGCAATGAACTTAATGATATTGAGATGCTGTTGTAGCTACAGTTAAGCCTATCTTGCGGTTCAAGGGCCATTTTTATTTTCGATCTAAATATTGTTTCAGATTTTGAATTAGTGAATTATGTATGTATCTACATTCTACATGCATACGTCCATACGAATACATACATAAATGTACATTTCTCATATCTTACGAAGTTTCCTTATAACGTACATTGTTCTCTATAAGCGATACATATCGGATATCGTGAACTTGTTTCTTATAGCTTATAGCCGATATATCGGTTATTGTGAAAATCGGCTATAAGGAACAAATCTGTCCGGTCCCTTGAAGTTCGTTATAAACGATTTCTACTACTGTATGTAGAGCATAACACAATCTGCCCTACTTCTGTCCGTCTATACATTTAATTTATTTATATTTATTTTAATAAATATTTACTGTATATATTTTGGTCAAACTGAAGGAATAATATAAATCATTCTACCCTCCATCTCTTTATCCTGGATGACATCGAGTTGCAAGTCTGTCGTTTGCAATTATCCTGTCTCTCATAACTCAATCTCTACTGATTGGGTTACCATAGCAACTATTGTTGTTGTTGCCATAGCAACTATTGTTGTTGTTGCCATAGCAACTATTGTTACTGTTGCCATAGCAACTATTGTTGTTGTTGCCATAGCAACTATTGTTTTACTGATTAGATCATCAGATGGTCCCGGATCAATAAGGTCCGTAGGGTCAGTGGTCAGTCGATCATTGTGACAGATCATGCTGACCGCTTCGCTCCCAGTCTATCCAGTCGTGCTTGGGTGATTGACATAGATTTATGGGGGATAGAGTCCACAGTCTGTCCAGAAGTCTGGATAGATAATAATAAAACCACTTTATTGGAATGTAACCACCAGGCGAGGTTAGTGCTCAAAGCATTTTCTACCACCCAACCCTCAGAGTCTTATTATTATGTGGTCACAAACTTTTTTTTTTTTTTTTTTTTTTTTTTAAAAAAAGATGAGTGTTTCACAGCCGTTTTTTATTTCGTAGCCATGAAACAGGAGCTACTGTAGACGCTTGTGGTCTGTGTTGCAGCCTGCCCATCCCGTAGTATGCCTCCCCTCTGATGGGCGAGAAGTGACACAATACTTCCCAATTAGGTGCTGGGTCAAAACGAGCGCACCGGAAGGTATCCCTTACAAACAATTGTAACCAAATTAAGAATACAAATTTTTGTCGGCACGGGGGATCGAACCCGGGACCTTCCGCATGGCAAGCGAGTGCTTAACCACTCAAATTAATTATGAAAAATTCATGCACTGGGTGAGATTTGAACCAACAGATCACTACGATACCTGATCGATTACCAGACTAGCGCGTTAACCACTTGACTACCGATTGCTGCTAGAACAACTACAAGTGCATTGGTAGTCAAGTGGTTAACGCGCTAGTCTGGTAATCGATCAGATAGCGTAGTGATCCGTTGATTCAAATCCCACCCAGTGCATGAATGTTTCCTCATTAATTTGAGTTTGTGACCACATAAGAATAAGACTCTGAGGGTTAGGTGGTAGAAAATGCTTTGAGCATTAACCTCGCCTGGTGGTTACCTTCCACTAAAGAGTGTTATTATTATTATTTTTTTTATTAGAACAACCATGCAGAGTACCAGACCTACTTCTTTTCCAAATTCCATCTTGTACTTTACAACTTGTATATAATTTTTATATATAACAATTTTATTTTTTATATATAATTTTCATGTATAAAAAATTATACATCAAAGCAATTGGTCTTGACTTCTGGGACAGACTGTATTCTAGTCTATAGAAAAGATAATCTGAAACATAAAGTTTCAGTGTTATTGCCAATTTGCCATAGAGTTTCAGTGTTGATGCCAATACTGTCACGATTGGGTTTGGCTGCAGATTATCTTCCTAGGTTTCCAAGTCCGAAGGATTGTACCTAAAATAATAATATGTAATATCTTTAATCGTTATAAATTACGATACTTGTGATTTATAAACGCTGAGATAAGTTGGCACATAAATAATCAGTGGTAAAAAAGTCATCGGGTTTCTGTTTGATTAGTATTGTCACACCGCTCTATTTGTTTTGAATCCGTTTATCCTAGAATTTATTATTATTATTTAAATGATTTATTAGATACAAAGACATATATAGTATATGTACATTGTACAATACAAATAATTATTATGTAAAAAAATGGAAACAATAAAATGGAAAAAATAGATAGTTTTAAAAAGTTATCATATTTTTGTCAATCAACTACGTGATATCACATCTACTCAAACTCGCTTTACTAAATTTACGCTGAAACCTGGACTTGAACCGACCTCCAGGTTACAGGTCCGCCGCCTTATCGATCAAGCTACTGAGGTCGGTGGAAAAAAATAGATAAATACAATTTTGGTATGCTTCCTTGGCTATTTCTTCTCTATCCTTTTCGATTTTCACCATTTAGGCAAAAAAAACACAGAGCTTTTTCACCTGAATCGTAATCAGTATTATAGAAAGCTTCTCTTTTTTTTCACACAAATTGAAGAGCTTCTCTGAATAATCTGAAATACAAACTTTGGTTTCAACGTCGCACTGTTGTCTCTGAAGTGGGCTCTGACATTGAAAAATACTTTCCTTATTATAGGATAAGGAAATATAACGAAAGATCCCTGAAGTAATGCGAAAGCAGTTCCGGGGCACAACTAAAAAAAAAGAAAAAGGATAAGGAAAGTAAAATACTGGTTAGGTCAAATTTTCGACGAATACGATACTTTCCTTATTATAGGATGATAAGGAAAGTAAAAAAACTGTTGAACAATATATTTTTAGCATGATTAAAATAAGAAGAGGAGGAGCGTTTTTTTGATGAATCCTCATTATTTAGTTTTTGCCCGTGCTCTTTAGTTAGAAAATGCTTTGTTCACGATGTGTGTTATTTCATAAGAGTTATTTATATTCAACCATGGCAAGTATCTAGCCTACCTTTTCAAATTCCATTTGTATTTTGAAACATTTTTTTAATTTTTTTATCTATTATATAAAAAAGTATATGCAATTCGTCGACTTTGGACCTACAGTTTTCCAGTCTTAGGACGAAACATAAGTCTTCAGGTATTCCAATGCAAAGTTTGTGTTTATGCCATTGGTCCGATTGCGTTTGTCTGTGATGTGTTGTGGTTTCCAGTGAGGATGTGTCTGAATAATAACAGAATATCTTAATCGGTAAGAGTAGAGAACTTGTAATTTTAGCTTAAGTTGATAATAATATTTTAAACAAGCCATCGGATCCAGCTTGATTTGATTGATCGGACCGCATTTCTGCCCGTTGCAGGATGTCAAATAATGGCCGCAAAGCAACAGAACGCAATCTTTAATTGTAAAAGATAAAAAAAAAATTAAAAGACAACAAATTTTGCAAGAATAATAAAAAATTAATATGGGTTTCTCTCTGATACATTTGTTTTTTGATAATTCCTATTAACTCTTTTGGAATACCGGCCTCCTAATCAATTATTCACCGGTATTGTAGCGGGGACATTTGACAATAAAAACTTTTTTATTAATTTCGGATCCTAGTACTTGGGCCTGGTGGACATATCAAATTTAAATGATATTTTAAAGTGCTGTAAATCACGTAATTTTGCATTGATTTTAAAATTAATCTGTTTACCGTTGTTACTTTGGCCGAATTCAACTACATTTTTTGGAGATCATAAGTAAAGTAGTTGTCTGTTCTCAACATTCAAAAAATTTTTTTTTGTTTTATTAGAGTTTTATTGTCATTTTTCAACTGCATGTCATTTTCGACGTGGGTTTTACCTTCCATTCGCAGGAAACTTACAAACTTACGCACCGGAAGGTATCCTTACAAATAACTGTAACCATTTTTGTCGGCTCGGGGGATCAAACCGCCGCTGGAACCTTCCGCATGGGCAAGCGATGAGCTAATCGCGCCCTCAAAATATCATCATTCATATCTATATATACATTACCTACCTCATTATCAAGATCGGAAATTGATACCTTGTTCAAGATGAATTTCAATGTATTTAATTTCCCATCTCATCAAGATTGAAAATTGATATCTTTTTAAAGATTGAGCCAATGATTTCGATTTTCTCATTTAATGTGTCGGAAATTGATCCAGCAGAATTTCAAGAAACCAAATTCACCGATTGCATTGTTCCTCAGGTGCTGGTTTTCATTCCTTTCCCGGCTGGCTCCATTAGGAAACTGGTTTGAAGGTCACTTTCCAAGTTTGCTGACATTACATCCATGTATGTGACGTATTGTATGTATGTAGTTATGCATTTATATACTGTTTATATGTCGTAGTGGTAATGCCACAAGTGATTTTCTTTGTTCCACTTGGATTGCAAGAATTTGCAAAGAATCAACACATCCCCTCTCTTGTCAGAGATGGAAACAATGTTGCAGTTTTTATATTAATTGAAAATATATTGCATTTTTAAAATTAATTATATACATGTTGTTTTTTTTATTAATTGAAAGTGTCTAACATTTCTACTTGTATATGTTTGAAATGAGATTTCATCTGCAGATTATTTACAGGAATTTTCCATTATGTCCGTGCACGGTTAGAGATCATTTACTCATGATTGTTAGTACATATGCTTGTACATAGTTAAAGGTTTATACATAGACTAACCAGCCAATAATATCAATAATGAACTAGGGACCAAGGCATATTCGTTATTTTACATCAACACTTATCTGCTTTTTATTAGTGCTAGACAAGCAATTATAGATGCGATTATTAATTGTGTGATAATTAACATAATACCTAACTTATAAGCAATCATAAATATGAGTTACCTAAAAAAAAAAAGTAACAACGTGATATTAATTCTCACCAGGCGCGGCGGTGCTAGGAGTGCGAACTGCAGCTACAGACGAAAGAAAAAAAAACGAGTTTTTAATTACTCTACCAATGAATATTCATTTTATAATAATTTATAATTAAAATGATGCATGGTAACACACAAACTGTAAGTACTGAAGGAGCGGACTCTTAACATTTTATAACACAAAATTACTTCTAACTCAACTTGAAATTAAACTTAAAAGACAATCCGTTACGGATTTATTCTTAATTATGGAAACATAATTTTACCAGAAATTGCCTGTAGTTTTGGAAAATTCAAATAAGGACCAGCGGACTTTTAATTCGGAAACGTTGATTGGTGGTTCAAGTTCCCTCCTTTTCTCAGCTAAATTACTCAAAGCGAGGGTTGAGTAGTGTTGGAACAGTCTTCAAAAGTGACCCAACACGGGAATATGAACTGAAATTTTGACTAGGGCATTTTTCACACTTAATCGAAAACTATTAAAAATACTTACCGAATTCGAAAGCTGAATAAGGCTGGACTGTAATGGATTCTTTTCAATCCCGGTTTCAGCTTAATTATAAAGGAGGTTATATTTTCCCCATATATAAATTTAGACTTCGAAATGATTCTTACATAATATATCCGAAGTGTTTCTCTTTTAAGAGGTTATTTTCCCCTGTGGTAAATTGGACCTGGAAATTGTCCCTCATTATATACAGTTCAACTGTACTCTTGTTGAATTTGGCAATCCAGAACACTTAGAACATCAACTGATGGTTAAATCATTTCTAAAGTTCATTCCTTCGCCTATAATTAAGATGTAATCTTCTCTACACCACTTCACCTATCACGTCTAGTGGAGCGAATTTTCAAAGCCACATAATTGTTACGTTTTGCGTTATTGTTACTTGTCATGTATTTGTTGTTGTAGCATGTGATGATGCTAATATTTGTTGTTGTTTTGTTGATGTTGTTGTGTTGTTGTTTTGTTGTGGTTGTAGTTGTTGTTGGTATTGTTGTGGTTGATAATTATGATGATCTTCATGAAGCTTTAGGAACGCTTTGTTGTACTTTTCAGTGATGTTGTTACGACATTTGGTAACATTTGCTGCCAAGGTAAGAGAGTCATTACCGCGGTGTACCAACCTAAGAAATTGTTACCAACTTGGGGAGTATTGAAATTGTTTCGTATATTGGATCATCTTGGAAATGCTGAGAACATGGATTGGCACAACAGAGGCTATCAAGCCTCTGTTGTGTCTATATTATCTAATGTCGCCATTGTGTGAACTTTCTGTTGTAAGTTTAGTTCATTTCTGTTTAAAACCACAGAATTCATGATGTTAGACGCTTCTGATCACTGTCAGAAGCGTCGCCGTCGTGAACGATACCACCTCCACAAATAAGTAGGCGCAGTGGTAAAGGCGGCACTCTGTGAATCCAGAGGTTGAAACCCAGCCGGGACATTACAAGTTATCCTCCCATTTTAGGATTTTCACCACATAATAATATGTCTTAGACTTGCTGCTGGAATAATGGGACTTTAATAGTTCTTATCAGGCAGTAAATATGGTGATATTATTATTATTTGACTTATAACCCAATTTCCATCTGACAAACAACTGTTCCCAATGATAGGAGAACATTATCTTAGACCATTGTATGCTCATGAGTACTGTATGTGTAATGTATTTTGAGTACTATATGTTTTATGAGTATGTAATGTATGTGCCTATGAGTAAAAGTTTGGCATTGTTCATACATCTGGTTCTCATACATTAACCCACTCACCTTTACTTCTGTATTGTTTGTATTCATTATTGTTGGTCTAGTGTCTTAATGCTGTATTATTGTTTTGTGTTCCTAGTACCATTAGTTTACTTATAAAATATTACTTACTTGTTGTGTGTTTATTGAAATATACCATATTCCACCATTTTATTGTACCATATTCCACTCAAGTTCAGCAACGTCGAAGTCAGGATTTGGTGGGTCAAAAGTCAGCCCCCCCCTTGAGGATTCTTTAGCAGTTGAAAGGACGTGAAACCATAGATCCACGCACACTAGCTCTGACCAACTGATCATTCTATAACTACAAAGCTTGAGAAATTGTTATGAAAAGACTCCAAGGAATGATTAGAATTTCTCTTAGATCGCATGTAATATTCATAAAATTTATTGTATAAATTCATTACGCAATATGGCATTTTCGTTCTGGGAAAATCAGCCATGCCTGGATATGGTTTTGTCTTCCTGGATTTCTCACATTGCTCTTGCCCCGTTGGCCATTGTAAATATGTATAGTGAATACATGAAATTGCACATGTAGTAGGGAGGTATGACGCACGTACATACAAAATAATGTTGAAATACATGCATTATTGCACATTCTGCATTATTTACGGTTGCAATTTTGATATTATTAATTGTTGCTGTCCTTGTTGTACGTTGAAATGAACCTGTGGCGTAGAGTTATAGGCCGAAATGATGCACGGCAATGCCTCATTGTGTAGAGTAGGTTAGGAAAAATTAATATAGGGCCATGCCTCGGCCGTAACTCGGGTGCAGCCGGAATGAAAATATCATTTCATATCCAAATTATTGTGATTAATACTAGCTCCGAATTATGAAACAGGATTAGATTAATCCTGTTTTGCCCTTAGTGCTGGGGACTTCAACCAATCACAGCGCATTTATATCAACTTATGTTAGTTGGATTAACAAATCCTAGATATTTATAAGAGTGGGATTGAAGAGATGATTGCCATAGGCAAGAACCCCGCCCTTTAAGTTAGGACATACTGTATATATTTTATCAATTTATTTTCTGTTTTCATCAAATTTGGTAGTACCATTCACTAGACTCAAAACCAAAGTTGCTCAGCAGGAGGTTATGAAACGTCCAGAAATAGAAACAAAAAAAAATTGAAATCGGATTGAAATTGATTTTTTTTTATACAAAAACGAACACAATACTTCTGATCTCTATTATTAGAAATTTTCGGAAGGAATAAAAAAAAGAAAGTAAATAATAGGTAGGTATTGAGAAAGAAAAAAAAATCCTGCAGGATTGGAACAGGGATACTCAGGTATCTCAGGATACAGAAGTTTTCAGAGAAGTAAGAATCAAGAGAACAATAGCTATAGGTACTCCAGTGCAAATATATTCCAGGTACCGTTCAGTTAAAATCGCTATGGTGTGAGCAGGTCAGGTTATGTTCAAATATTCGCAGTATTCGCAGTGGTGTGAAAATGATAGAGCCAAACACAAGACGAAGGTGTATGGGAAAGCGAACGCGTAATGTACTAATGTTTTCGTTCCAAGAATCTCAGAGTGGCAAGATAAAGTCTATTGAATCTATCTAATCGTGTAGGTACATGTTTTCTCGAAATCTCAATATTTTAAAAAATTTAAACATTCTATTGATTTATTGATTTATTTTTTTTATACAAAACAATCAACAATAAATTATTAAGAGTTTTTTCTCTGTTAACAATATTTACAAAATAAAATATAGAAAATAATATTTAAATTTACAATTGTCTTGTAATCCGGGGCGCAGTTAATGCCTTAGGCATTCTCTGCCACAATCGATGAACAAAGCATAATCTGCATAATGGCCCTTGAAAACTCCTTTTACACACAACATCCATAAATTCTACCATACCCATTTCTACATCAATGTTGTGTGTGTTCGGTCAGTAAGAAGACTCCCAATATTAAATTATACTCGTTTCAACCAAAGACTTTTCACTTCTTATTTATACCTATTTATACTTACCTTATCATGTTCTTTTTTAATACCTAAGTAATAGGTAGGTTTATAGAGAGAAATAGCTACAGAAAATTATGGCTCCTATATAAAAAAAAAATACAAAATGTTGGTTTTGACGCAACACGAAAAAGAAGTTAACGTTTTTATGACTACTTGGTATTTCTTTATTGTTTCTCGCTAAGATATTGAATGCCCACTTGGTTCAGTGGTCACAAATTAGCAGCTCAGTCTTATGATGTAACTTCTGCTGCTGGAATTTAATAGACAGAGGGTAACCAAAAACCAAACTTCCAGAACGCAGTTATCCAGGGGGTTTTTTATTATGATTTGCTTACTAATAATAGTAATAATATTTTTCTGCTTCTTTGTTACAGGTATGTGCACGAAATTTGAAAGTCTAACTCTATGAATCATGTAAGTAAATAATAATAATACTCCTTAGTGGAAGGTAACCACCAGGCCAGGTTAATGGTTAAAGCATTTTCTACCACCTAACCCTCAGAGTCATATTATTATGTGTTCATATTCTCAAAGAAATGAAGAAAAAATTATGTACTGGATGGGATTCGAACCGACGGATCCCTACGCTATCTGGATTACTAGACTAGCGCTTTAACCACTTGACTGACACTTTAAAGGGTTAGTTTGGTTTCAGAAGGGAGAGAGAGAGAGAGAAGTAGCACTTCCGCCCCGAACTATCAGGAGTGGTAGAGGGGGGGGGGGGGGGGGGGGGGCTTTATAGTATATAGTATGTACCACGTTCTTTGCTCTGATCCATGATCTAATCTAACCTGAAATATACCTAATACGGGTGTAAATGTGTAATACTCGTACTTAATTATGAGTGCAAAACCACCATGAAATTCTTGGTAGGAAAAAAATTCCATGAGAATCCAATTCGGTAATTATGACGTCACAATCACCTATAAATATGTATATAAAAAAAGTTATCATATCTGTGTGTTAATCACTTTCGTGATATCACAACTACTCAATCTCACTTTACTAAATTTACGCTGAAACCGGGACTTAAACCACCGACGCGACGTCCACCTTACAAGTCCGCCGCCTTATCGATGAAGCTACTGGGGTCGGTCACAAATAAATATACGCTTTGTTCAGATTCGGCACCTTTAAAAGGCTCTGCAAAGTGTTTTTCGTGGTTTTGATTGATGATGGAAATGGCTTTTTCTGGTATAATTTCTATAGAATCAGTTGTTCACTAAAAAAAAATCCATATGCAAGTGACCCATTGGAAAGATCAAAGGAGCCGCTTGACATTATAAACAAGGCTATAAACCGACAGATTCGAGCGATATTTGTTATTAAAATTTTGTTTCTGGTGTAAATGGTTTTGGATTACAGTCGGACGCTAATTCTGGGTGACACACAGCTATTCCACGAACTAAAAACCGATAAAATGTTAATTTTATGGTAAGATTTTGTTCTCTTGACAAGAGGCAAGCTGCGGAGCTGCAGCACCTCCAGACAAAAGAGAAAAAGAGAGGATTTTCTCAAATCCTAGCTCGTACACTGTGAAAATTATCACACACTTCTAGAATAACTAATGCATGGTAAACAAACTCAAACTCTTTAGACACTGAAAGAGCGACTCTATAAATGCCATTTTAGTCTAGTTTATTACCACAGACGTTAAATTTCCCAAACCATTTAAATTAATAAATAAAAAATCGATCAAATTTAGTAACAAGTAGTTAAACATGAATAAAATAAATTTATCCAATTTCATGATTGGTTCATTTATTTGCTCAGCTACAAATCGTTTCTTCATATTATGTCCTGTGAAAAGAACTTAACAACTCAACTTGGTTGTGGTTTAAGCTTGAATGAACTTTATGAGATAAAATCAACATTGATTTTGACATTCTTGTTATTGTTGTAGACACAGATATTCTGCCACAGAGAAATCAGTTGGAAAAGAAAAAAAAATAATGAAAAGAAAAGAAAAAAGTCTGGGTGGGGGACTATAAACAAGGAATAGACCAACAGTCTGGCTGGGGGACTATAAACAAGGAGTAAACCAGCAGTCTGGCTGGGGGATTATAAACAGGGAGTAGACCAGCAGTCTGGCTGGGGGACTATAAACAAGGAATAGACCAACAGTCTGGCTGGGGGACTATAAACAAGGAGTAAACCAGCAGTCTGGCTGGGGGATTATAAACAGGGAGTAGACCAGCAGTCTGGCTGGGGGACTATAAACAGGGAGTAGACCAGCAGTTTGGCTGGGGGACTATAAACAGGGAGTAGACCAGCAGTCTGGCTGGGGGATTATAAACAGGGAGTAGACCAGCAGTCTGGCTGGGGGACTATAAACAGGGAGTAGACCAGCAGTCTGGCTGGGGGATTATAAACAGGGAGTAGACCAGCAGTCTGGCTGGGGGACTATAAACAGGGAGTAGACCAGCAGTGTGGCTGGGGGACTATAAACAGGGAGTATACGGAGTATACCAGCATTGGCTTGGTTCTGGGGGCCCTTGTCATTAGCCTCCTTGTAAAGACAGTGGTAAAAGTGCTGAGTCATTCCTCCACTGTCTGGCTACTATCGTTCACGATGAGGCCACCCTATGATGATGATGGTGATGATGATACATAATATATGTCATATAATATAGAATTACGAGACTTTTGAAAAAGATACACAACCTCCACGTGACCTCACAGCGCGTGAAATGATTTGGGGGAAATTTATGTGTTGCTCGGCAGCAATGCTTCATGACGAATCGGGTATGCTAAGGTTGTTGCTGTTGCTTGCTTCATCGCCGCCGTGAACCTTGGTATCTGGCAACGGACCGAACAGAACGTAGCACGGTCAGTGGCGGAGAGCTGACGGGGGCGTCGAAGTTTCTTTGGGGGTGTTTATAATAATAATAACACTCTTTAGTGGAAGGTAACCACTAGACAAGGTTAATGGTCAAAGAATTTTCTACCACGTTACCCTTAGATTTTTATTATTATGTGGTTACAAATTCAAATAAATGAGGAAAAATCCATGCACTGAGTCGGATTCGAACTAATGTATCCCTCCGCTACCTGGATTACCAGACTAGCGCGTTAACCACTTGGACTATCGTTCCTTTTGACTGATTACTGTCATGGAAGGTAATACCGTGGAAATTCACGACCTTCCGCACTAACCTCACCCAGCCTGGTTTGGAGGTTGCTTGTCTTGTGTGATCTTATGAGAATTCGTACATTCGATGACCCTGTGATGGATTTTTTTTTTTATATATATATAAATTCCTCTACTTTCCCTTCTTTGTCTATTTTTTTTAATATAAGGAAAGTAATAGAAATTCCGGATCGAAAATTCCAATTTTGGACATTTAAGTGCACTATTTGGACGGATGGACGATAATATTTTGACTCTTGTTATATGTGAGATCTTTGGTATCCGGTGGTGCTAAATTCAGTCCCAAAACGATGTAATGCCTCATACATTGTGTAGAGTATAAGGTTAGGAAAAATTAATAAAGGGCCATGCCTCGGGTTGGAACTCGGTTGCAGCCATGATAGCAGTAATAACACTCTTTAGTGGAAGATAACCACCAGCCGAGGTTAATGCTCAAAGCATTTTCTACAGCTTAACCCTCAGAATCTTATTATTATGTAGCCACAAACTCAAATTAACGAGGAAAAATTCATGCACTGGGTGGGCTTTGCACCAACGGATCCCTACGCTACCTGGATTACCAGACTAGCGCCTTAACCACTTGACTACCAACAGCCCCCCAAGAGTTCCGTACTCCGCCACTCCTCGCAATTACCAATCTACTCTCTCGTACTCGACTCCAATCAAAGTGTCAGGATACCAAATATCCAACTCAATTTCCATCAAGGCAGTCTGGCAACCTGTCAGGTCTACTTCTGTGCTATTGTTTGCGCTGAGGAGAACGTGAGTGATATAATCTATATCCGATCTGGCCAATTCTCGGAGCAAACATACATACATACATACCTTTTACATACATTGTTTGGTCTAATAAATTATACACTTACCTTCACATTAAGGATACTCAATTATACAGAATATAAAACAAATATGTATGTGTATAGCGTATTTACATACTTTCAGTTCTAGACTTTACCTTGAGCAACTATGCCAAATATCATTACTATATCAGGTAAATGCGAATACCAGAAAGTCAGGACAATGTTGCCAACAAAGTCCAAGAAGTTTTTGAACCCCCCAGATTACAAAATGTATATCGTCCCCGTATACTTTTTGTCACAAATGATTACTGAACACACCTCTCAGCGTCTACTTACCGACAAATATAATCGGTAGAGTTGCCAGCATAGATCTGTTCTATCCAAGGCTGAAGTGATCCAACTATATAACTATATATTTTGGTTTCATACCAAACATCTCTTGTATCCAATTCAAGGCAAATACTCTAAGATCACGGAAACAAATTACAAACCGATCATTTTCACGAGTTCTGTTTTTTGCCAAGATTATTATTCGGTTCCAAATTTAGAAATGCCACATTAAACCATGCTTTTATGTGAGCTGTATCCTCTATCATAATTATGTAGGTATGTGGATATTAATGTTGATTTAATCCAGAAATATGTGCATATCTCCGATTTTATCTTAACAGAAAACATCCCAATTTGCATAATGATACGATTTTTAGTTTTGCTAATGTTGGGTAATTGAACTAGATGAGATCATAAGGCCATGCCTCGGGTATAGGTGTGCTCTGTGATCTCACTGCCGACCCATCCCATGGGTATGACCAATTTTGACATAAAGATCTTTGAAATACTTTTATCTATGCTGTCAGGAGAGCTAACTACAACGTGTGTTTGGAAGCCCCTGATGTAACCTCTGTTTGAAAATAAGCAAAAGAATACCGGTCTTAATTTGGTTAAATCTTTTTGCTAAACGCCTTCACCGACCTCAGTATAGAGTTGTAGCTTGATCGACATGGACCTCAATTTCTTAATCGATAGGGGCGGACTTGTGACCTGGAGGTCGGTGGTTCAAGTCCCACGTTAAGCAAATATTTAGAATTAAAGCAGTTTCACTAGTTGTGGTATCACGTCGTGATTAACACAGATATGATAACTTACTAAATCTTTTTGCTAACGACCCAACAGAACAACTGATTGCAAATTGAGTTAACCAAACCAACCAGTTGCATAAGAGTTTCTGTTCTCAATAAACTAAAAAAGTCGAGATGAATTGTTCTGTCAGCTAGATAGTAGTTCTGCAAGTAGTAGGTATATCTACTATCTAGGTTCTAGTTTTAGCTTTGCTACAAGTAGCTTTATCTTGTATGAAATATGCATTCAGATCAGGTTTATCTTTGTGAATTAGATTTGCACTGAATCCACGAGATGAATTGTTACAAGTAAGTTTATTATTTATGAAATTTGCATTCATATCTACACATCCAGATCTGTTTGTGCTCCATTCTGTGTATAACGAAGCAATTTGCTCTCTGATCTGCCAATTTAATAGTAGTACTTGCGCTGCCTAGAGTACCTATGTACTTACTCAGCATCTATGTACCTATGTATGTACTTACTAGGAAGTCTAGAAATTCTGCTTCTTGAGAGAGTTGCAAGTTATGTAAAAAAAATGTGGGAAAAATCACCAAATTTGCTTCATATTGTTTACTGAGAAGTAATAAGCGTTTTATAATTTCCTATATTTGTTATAAGAAAGCCACCCAAAATAACGAACAGCAAAAAATTCCGAAAAAATTGTCCTAAACGATTCTTTCGACCTATTAGGCTGATTCTCATACTTGGGTAATATTTGTTTTCAAATATTAAAGATGTGATCATGACATTTTAAACTTATTAAATTGGTATTCCCACTTTCACATCAGTTGATCAGTCAGATATTTAGCTGACTTTTAGTTAAATTAGATATTCACTACAGGTAGATTTACTGGTATGTCTATACAGGGTGGGGCAAAAGTCTGGAAACCCCTGAATAACTTTCGAATGGCTTATCCGGTAAAATTAAATTTTTATACGGTAAACCAGGGTAATAAGACCTTCTTTTAGAGTTGGGCCGATTTTTGTTACCAGCCCCCATGTCGGGGCCAGGGGGGCCAACTTCATTTTTTTAAATACGAACCCCCACCTTGCGACACATTTTTGGAAATGTCTTCAAATAAGAAATACATTGGTGCAAATTTTATTTTTTTATTATTAACAGTTTACAAATGGCGTCCATATTTGTGTATGCAGTGTAAAGTCTGGAAACCCCTGAATAACTTTCGAATGGCTTATTTGGTAAAATTAAAATTTTATACAGTAAACCAAAGTAATAAGACCTTCTTTTAGAGTTGGGCCGATTTTTGCTATCGGCCCCCATGTCGGGGCCAAGGGGGCCAACTTCATTTTTTTAAATACGAACCCCCACCTTGCGACACATTTTTGGAAATGTCTTCAAATATCAAATACTTTGCTGCAAATTTTATTTTTTTTAATGTTAACTGTTTGCAAATGGCGTCCATATTTGACCCCGACATGGGGGCCGATAGCAAAAATCGGCCCAACTCTAAAAGAAGGTCTTATTACTTTCGTTTACCATATAAAATTTTAATTTTACCAAATAAGCCATTCGAAAGTTATTCATGGGTTTCCAGACTTTAGTTCACTGCATACACAAATATGGACGCCATTTGCAAACAGTTAAAATTAAAAAAATAAAATTTGCACCAAAGTATTTGATATTTGAAGACATTTCCAAAAATGTGTCGCAAGGTGGGGGTTCGTATTTAAAAAAAATGAAGTTGGCCCCCTTGGCCCCGACATGGGGGCCGATAGCAAAAATCGGCCCAACTCTAAAAGAAGGTCTTATTACTTTGGTTTACCGCATAAAATTTTAATTTTACCAAATAAGCCATTCGAAAGTTATTCAGGGGTTTCCAGACTTTACACTGTATACACAAATATGGACGCCATTTGTAAACTGTTAATAATAAAAAAATAAAATTTGCACCAATGTATTTCTTATTTGAAGACATTTCCAAAAATGTGTCGCAAGGTGGGGGTTCGTATTTAAAAAAATGAAGTTGGCCCCCCTGGCCCCGACATGGGGGCTGGTAACAAAAATCGGCCCAACTCTAAAAGAAGGTCTTATTACCCTGGTTTACTGTACAAAAATTTAATTTTACCGGATAAGCCATTTGAAAGTTATTCAGGGGTTTCCAGACTTTTGCCCCACCCTGTATAATTCACGTGTTATGCAGAGTAATTTATAGGTAAAGTTTCAAAAATAATTTTCAATTTGAGTAAAAAAAAATTGAAAAAATTACTTCCGATTTCTAATATTAGAAATTTCTCGGAAGTTATATGCATGGGAATATTCATTTTTTTTAATTGGATATAACGTCGCTTTCAACTGCATGGTCATAATGAAAGGGGGTTCTATACCCTCCATTCCAGATAAAACGAATTCATTCCTCGATTTTTCCCATCGATAGCCATATAGGGCAATAGATGGTGATCGAATGTTTGGGTATTTGGTCGAATAGTTCATATACTAATTTTATTGATGGATAGGTCGAATTTTGAAACCTCTTGTGTTCATTAGAGCAAAAGTATTCCGGCAAGAATTTCACTTTCTAAATAATTCTGAACTTAAAATATCAGACCTATCATTTGTTCCATACTTCTTACTATTTTTTTATTTTTATATACATAGTATGCTGTATGCAGTATAAATAATATAATTTTACTCCTATCATATACATACCAATATTATTATTATTATATTATGCTTTATTAGGTAAGACAAAATATATACAGTAAAATACATTGAAATTATGAAGAAAAAATAAATGGATTGAACAAAGAAAGAAGAACAAAAAAAGAGAATAAAGCTAATGTCCTACCTAAAGGGCGGGGTTATTGCCTGTGGTAATCTCTTCCACCCAACCCTTTTGTGTTTTAAGATTCTGATCTTCCAAGAATTGAATGGTTAGAAGATTGATATGTACATTGCTGTACTGTACACATAAGCAAGGTTTACACTTCTTAAACCAATATACGAGTATACGTACAACATACCAAGACGCTATCTAAATACCGGTGTCCTAGTTTTCAGTTCCGTTCCGGAACAATTAGCCACCGTAGACCATAGCGCTCAACAGTTATCCGACATCGATACTTAACTGTCCGCTTAATTAAACAATAAACATTAGTGCAGGCAAAATGAATAACTTAAGAAACATTAATTAAATATACATAAGCAATTAGGTATCTTCATGATGATTCATTGAGAAAAAAAACTTTAATTCAATTTTTTTTTAAAGTTGATGAGATCAAATAAGCTCGAAACAGCTGTCCAGGTATGTTCTGATATTCATGTACTTTTAATACAACTTCTCACTTTATACTGATACTGAATTTTTTTATCATATTTGTGATCACAATCGTGATATATCACAATGAATCAAACTTGCTTTACTAAATCTATGCTGAAACCGGGACTTGAACCTCACTATTCAATGATATGAAGTACTTACTAATGAATTTGAACCATCAAAAATGTCGTTACAGTGTCTCAAAAAAAAATGTGAAAAACTTGTTAGGTCAAATTTTCGACGAATACAATACTTTCCTTATTATAGGACAAGGAAAGTAAAAAAGACTTTTTTTAAAGTAAAAAAGAATGTAAGTACCAATGGTGCTTAATTCCGTAGACTGAAAAAAGAAATAAAAATCTCCTAGGTTCTCTCGTCATATCCCAAGAATTTAATCCACAGTTAGAAATGACTAATTGTTATTTCGGTATCTGCCGGGATTATCACAGAACTAAATTGCTAATCCCACTCGGTTATCTATTTGTCCTAGATAGATATTTTTAGCCAAGTAGGTGTTAGCGAATCGGTTTGCCGTTTCGGTATTCCCCGCGAATCCCACACAGCATTCAGGGTGTACCAAAAATAGGAGATGTGGCTACAGGAACAAAAAATTGAGGAATATGTTCAGTCCTTTTGTGGATAACTTTACAAATATTAGATACTATTTTTGCTTTGTATAGGATGTATGTTAATCAGGTTTTTATTTCAAATGTACAGATGAAATGTTTTTTTAAAAGAAAAATAATCCAGCTCACTTTGCATACTTTTACTCTGGGGCATGGTATTAAAACAGCGTTCAATTAGATACTTGGAAAATGACTGATTACACTGTTGATGTTGTTTTGGCTTCTACGCCTTCAGCTATACATTAGAATCGTTTTAATGGTACATTTATATCTACCTGAGGCTAAGTCAAAAGTGTGTGGTGTGAAATATTTTCAGTTCGTCATGTAGTTTTCTTTGTCTTTTTTACTTGACTGTGTAAAAGATTCATTTATGTATTCATTTCATGTATGAGATTGAGATTTTTGTTTTCTTTGTTGAGATCTTGCATTTTTATATTTATTATTAAATTAACGGGGATATCTCCATTATACAGGACAGAAAATACAGTTAAAAAAAATTAATAAGCTTTTTTATCATACTTTTATGATATTGTATCTAAGAACCTAGTGTTGTGTAAGAGCTGTTGAGTTAGAAAGTAAGTTTCCTTACAGTCTGATTTTACAGTAAGCCCACGATACATATTAGTACTGCAAAATTATGTAATAATATTGTATACTTAAGTACAGGTACATGGATATAATATAAAACAATAGTATAATATACTTTTTGCAAAAAAACAAAAACTGACCTACTGAACTCAAAATACCCGTTTGAATTTTAGTTTAAGTATATGTCTGAATATCTTCATTGATGATATAAGAGTGTAATTAAATTAGCATAACAATTACTTCCAAACACACAATAGTGTGTAAATGTAGAATAGTATATACAAAGTCCTCATTATGCTGTAGTCCGGATTCTTGCACTATTCAGATTGTACTACAATGGACTATTCTGAAGATATGCAAATAAACATCGTAGGGTTTAATGGACTATTGAAAAGATGTTTATGCAAAAAGAGCAAGTCGTGCCGTCCGCTGAACTACCCGGAACAAAAAGGAGGAACACAGAGTGTTTGTTTTTTAAGCGCAAACTATATTAAAAATTAAAATACAAAACCTATTTTAGTAAATTTCAAGCTAGACTAATTTAAAGAGTGTATTTTGAAAATGTATATTTGAAGAACAAAAAAGTATGTAAGAAATTTTCTATAATAAAATATAATTGAGGTAGATTCGGTAAAAAATTTAAAGAGTGTAGGTAAATCGTACTGAAATAATTCAATACAAAGTATAAGAAATAAAAGTAAAAGCTCCTCTGTACCAGGACTGAAGTCGAGATTTTGCGGATTTTTGTGTATAGTTTTTAATGGGAAAGTGTAAGTTCTGACTCGAACCTGCAATCTCAAAGTTGTGTTTAAAATTCAATTTTGCACTTTACCGACTTCTCAGTAGCTGAATCGATAATGCAGCGGACTCGTTACCTAGAGGTCGGTGGTTCGAGTCCCATGCTTAGGTAATTTTGAACCAAGAGCAAACAAGCCAGGTTTCCAACAGCGATATATGAGTGCTATGGAAACTCCAATAATTGAAATACATGCATATGTATGTGATACCTTTTTTTTTACAGCTGACGAAATGTCTTGCCATCTGTCCGAAAATAAAGACGGCAACCGTAACCGTGTAGTTTGAAATTCAATATTCACTAATGCAAAAAAAGGATCAGCTGATATGAAAATATCAAATTATTTCCATGTTTAAACCCTATAGAACGCGTCTCATATTATGATCTCGATTTCAAAGAGACGGCAAGTAAAACTAAACTGGTGTGAACATCACACGACTTTCTATTACAAAAAGAAAATCGAAAGTAGTTTGATTTTTTTTTTTCTCCCTCCAGTTTTTGCTTAGGCTGGAGACCATCATTCCCCCTCTAGCTGTAGCCAAGCTGGCTACAACAATAACCACCTCTGAGCCCCTCCGGAGGGCGGCATGAATCTTCCAATCTGTGAACCTGGAGGTTGTGGCTTTGACTCCCGGCTGTGGGTGTACTTTTCGGACAGATAATTCTTACACTTGTAATTTTCATTAACGTTGTTTCATGTACATCATGCATTCTTGTGAACAGTAAAAAAATTATCTTATCTTATCATAGAGGACTGATTGAAACTATATTGCAATACTGGTTAAGTATGCTTTTTACTTGTTATAGTTTTAGTGTAATTTGATAGTTAGCGTAAGTTAAGTTAATATTATTTTTTATATTTTTTCAATGACCATTAGTTAGGGTAAATATTGTAATTTAGTTAGTACAGGGTGCGCCTGTTTGAGATTCAAATAAATAAATACTTTCTTTATGTCCAGGTATGTTCTGATATTCATGTACAATGTTCATCTAGTACTACTTCTCACTTTTTTGTTTATACTGATTAAAATAGAGAGTTTAGTTGATGGCATGGATGTTCAGAACTATTACCTGCTGATGAGACCCAATAAGCTCGAAACAGCTGTCCAGGTATTGTACATTTAGTACAACTTCTCACTTTTCCGTTTATACTGATGTGAGTTTTCTATGATGGTTTCCTCTTTTTCAAATCTTGATAAGCGTAAAAATCTGTATGATCCATCAGGAAGCTTCCACCTCACCAGTGTGCGGGGTTTGTTCCCTCACAGTGAGTAGACCCGAGGAACCCTGGAAGTCTGTGTCGCGTGCCTCCTCAGTCCTTTCTTATCCTTAAGCAACTGGAGCATGCTCCATACATCAGGGGTTTCCAACCCGTAAGATATGATACAGAAAAATTACCACACATATTCCTCGAACAATTTAAAGAGAAAGCAAAGGCTATTTTCTATATTTAATATTTTGCATGTAATTCTTCATAATTTTTTGTATAGATGTAAGATAATTGATTTTGTACTAGAATTCCTGGAGATCAGTATATATTTGTTTTGACATTAGTGAATATTTGTTTTACTATGGACGAGTGATGAATGATTATATCATGTTTAGATGGGTGCGGGAGGTCACGGCTAATCAAGTTGAGAAGCACTGCGAAGGGATCAAAATGCACCTTGAGCGGAAATGAATGAAAGGGGGTGATATAAAGTGTGTACACTCACACACACTCCTAGAAATCCTATAGTATTCAGAACCGGTGTGTATGTACTGTATGTGTGTGTGTTTTACCTTTGTGAAAGGCTGTCTAGTGTCTAAGGTTTTCTCATTGTCGTCCCATTATCCTATTATCTCACTGTTATCCTCTTGTCTTCTTCCTTCCTGAAGATATTGGTATCAAATATCTTCTCCTTTAGAGATGATCCATGGATCTCCGATATGGGTACCAATTACAACATTTCAATACACAAAACTTAAGACTACCTATTTGTTTTCTCCTCATGTAGCTATTGAGTAAGTAACTAAGTGTACCCATAGATAAATTAAAATTTGAAGAAATAAGGATCTAATGTGAATTTCAAATAAATAAACTGATGTGACACCACACGACTTTTCTTATCTCTAGAAATAATTGAAATTCCGCTACGGGTGACTCAACGGTGACATTTAGCTAAAAATTAATGTTGAATTCATAATCAGCACCTCAAGATTATTGGATTTGATATGTCACATTGTCACAAGTCCCATCTAAGATGTATAATAAAGAAGTTAGTCCTCAAAATACCGGTAAATTCAGGCAGGGTTCCAAAAAGTTCAATATTATTTATTTTCATCTCAAATACTGGTATTGTCTTTTTTTTATTCAACCTCTCTCCCACATCTATGATTCTAGGTCATCAGCGAGGGAGGTTTTACCCTCCACCCGCTGGCATCTGCCATTGTTCAGTCATTGAAATAACATCTAGGATTCTAGGTCGAGAGGGAGGTTTTACCCTCTACTCACTTCTATCTTCCATTGTTCAGTCATTGAAAAGTTTTTTTCAGCATTTTCATTGTTTGAATGTAACACTGGATATTAGCAGTGCACCAGTGCCCAGAACTGAGTGCAGTGCAGTAATACAGGATGCATCTAAATTCGCCTCTGACAACACAAAGAGGCGTAAACAACATTTTCGAAATTTTACAGGAGAGCCAAAATGAGTTTACTTGTGCATTAATTTTCTGTTCACGGTAGGAACATTATCACTTCCCTGTACCCGTGAATGACCATACGAATTTTTTCTGTTGCCAAATTTGATTATTTAATTGTGACTATCGATTTACGCCTATTTGATTTGTCTGAAAAAGAGAAAATGAGGGATACGCCTGATTTTAATTTTTGTTGTATCTTTTCTTTGGATTATAATTGGGTTACGTCTATTTGTGAAAACAAAATATAGCACAAGTAGACTCAATCTAAGCAATAAAAAAGATTTCAAAAATTTGTGGTTTACGCCTCTTTGTGTTGTCAGAGGCGAATTACGCGTCCAAAATTCTAGGGCCGACAGAACTCATCCTTTTAAATCGAAAATATTCTATAGTGACTTTGTCGGAAATGTTTCATTTCGTCAACGGTGGACATTTTTTTGATTTTCTGACGCTTAGATACGAAATTCGCTGTATTTTTTTTACTTTTGAGAAATTTCTAATATTAGAAATCGGAAGTATTGTGTTCGTTTTTGTAAAAAAAAAAAAAAATATTTTTTTGCCCCGATTTTTTCTACTTATAATAAGTTGAAAATATTTGCACGGTTTTTTTGTTGTAAGGAACAATTTACATGTTATCAACAATATTACAAACTACACCTCACACACTTACAGAGTGCGGACAAAGTTCCACACCACCCCTGGCATCCCGAGAAGATACCTAATAAAAAACCAAGATAAAAAAAAAAAAAAAAAAGATACCTAATATGGACCAGCGACAAAATATGTGTTGCCTCATATTTTGGAGGTCTGACTTTGGGATTAAGAAATTCGCCTTAACAATACAACATTTCAAGTGATATTAAAATCTGATCTCAGCGGTATGCTAGAGCTGTTTTTTTCTCTCGGAAAAATGAATGATTACCGACAGAATTCTATAGAATATTTTCGATTGCAATCGACGAGTTCAATCAGCCCTAGAATTTTGGTCACGTAGATTATATTTTAGAGTCACCCTGTATAATTATGTTACTCTATTATCTATTCCTTCCTTTTTTTCTCTCTCTCTCTCCCCATTGAAATATTAACTGAACTATCTCTCTCTTTTTCCCTCCTTCTATATCCCTCTCTCACTTTCCCCCCCCCTCTCTCTCTCTTTTCACTTCCTTTCTCTCCCTCTCACTATCTCTCTCTATCCCCCCCTCCCCTCCACTTGGTCCTCTTTGCTTGTCCGCCCGAGTGATAATGACACATCAGCAATGATAAATTTCATTCTAATGAACATCATCATTAGACGTTTTCTTCAAATTTAAAACTGTCTCTTTGCTAATATGTTTGGTCTCAAAGTCCACCTTTGGCTTTCCTCATCTCTCGGAAACATTTACTCTACATGAGGACGGCACCAAGCTCAAATAAACTGTCCCTATCCCTCGAAAATACGTCGAATTTCAAAACTGATGAACGGTAACGGTTAACGAAAAATTAATCTCAAATTCGTAATCAGCGCCTTAAAAACACAGGATTTGATATGCCACAACCACAACACCTATCTAGGATGAATACAAAGAAAAGTACCCCGCGAAATTCCAGTAAATTCAGGACGCGCGGGTTCCAAAAATTTCAAGATATCAAAAATTGATACTTCTGATAGATATCACAAGTACTCAAACTAGCTTTGATAAATATTTACCATTCAACGGTCTCGAACCATCAACCACCAGATTACGAGTCCACCGCCTTGTCGATAAAGCTACTGAAGTTGGCAGGAGCTGATGTGCACTTGAAAGATGTTTTGAAATATTAATGTAATTGACGCCACCTTCAATAAATATTGGCAAGCATGATTATATATATCTCCCTTGCCTTTATCCCATATTAGCCTATGTTGCTTTTGGGGTCGGCATTGTTCAACCTCATGGTTGAGGTTGGTAGGGTGGAGCACGTTTTTTATGGCTGGATGCCCTTCCTAACGCCAACGATTCTATTTGGTTTTAACGTCCTGATCTGGACGGGGGTGTTACCCTCCATTCGCTGGGAATCGTACCAGCTACCCACATTAACCTCACCCAGCCTGGGTAGGGCCGGAAATTGGCAAGCATGATTAAATTATGAAAGAGAATTAAGTAATTTCTGTAATGGACACCACTAGTTACATCTGTGTACATTTTTGTTGGTTATAAAAACAGGAAGTAAAAGAATAAAAAACATCATGAAATATATTTTGATATGTGTGGTTTTTCATAAATGTAATTTGATTGAAAACAAATGGAACAAAAAATAGCCATTTGATCTCATTAAAATATTTGAATCCCTCTCTGTAACTGCAGCTCAGTTTTCAACACATTCTGAATTGTCTGGACGGGGTCCAAATATATCATTGAAATATGAGGCGAGATTTAATTTCATCTTCTTTTGTATTCAGCTTTTCATCACTTTCCTTATCCTATAATGAGGAAAGTATTGTACTCGTCTCATTACTTTCCTTATCCTATAATAATAATAATAATTCCGTGCCCGTGAGGTAGGTATTGATACCTAAATCACGGTGGTGAGAGGATTATATGGACGCCCAGATCCAATTTCTAGGCTCTTTTCATGTCCATTGATTCTATCTGGTTTTAACGTCCTGACCTGAGGTAGACAGGACGGGGGTTTTACCCTCCATTCGCTGGGAACCCACATAAACCTCACCCAGCCTGGGTAGGGCCGGAATTGCCAGTCTCATATGTTTGCGACATGTCAAATCCAATAAATTTGATGTGCTGATTTCAAATTTTCAGCTAGCTCTTACCATTGAGTCACCAGTGGCGGAATTCTTTTCGAGTGATAGAGAAAGTCGTGTGGTGTCAAACCAGTTTATTTTTTTATTAGTTTCGTGCATCTTTGTAATGTAATTATTGAATCGTTTGTTTTCCATGAATAATAATTGATTCCAACAACACAGATGTTCTATTGCTAAATGAACATATTCTTATAAATGAAATGTACTGTTGCCAAATCATAAGGCAGAATGCACTGAGCAACTAACAGGAAACCACACTCAGACTGTGCTCTGCATAATTTAAGTCAGGGCCTAAGCACGCCAAATTGTCGATACAGTGCTGTATTCAAACACTAATTGAACAAATTACAATTTTAAAATTGTTTTTCGCAATTTAAAATTGTTTAATGGTAATAGAAAGCTATTAGTATGCTTTTAGCAATTGAAATTCCTACAGCAGAATCTCCTCGCTAGCTCGAAATCTCGATAGGTCGAAAATCCCGTCAACTCGAAGGAATTCTTCGGCCCTTCGTTGAACTTCGCTCTTGTTTGAACATTCGATAACTCAAAATAATGCTTCTGTCCCTTGAATTTTGAGTTCGCGGGATTCTTCTCTAGTTTGTTTTTTATTTGCATGATTAACAACATCGGCAAATTTCACAATTTTCCTCACGAGGTATGAGTGGACCCCAAACATCCAAGTACAGAGCAGAAAGAATTCTGCTCCGCTGGGGATCGAACCCAGGTCACCGGAATGTCTAGTGATCTAACTCACTCCGTGACTATGAGCCAGAATAAACAAGGCACTAGATCTGCTTAAGACGGAACCAAGCTGGGTGAGGTTAATGTGGGTAGCAGGTTTGTGAATTTTCTGCTAATGAAGGGTAACACCCCCGTTCGAAGAGATGTTAAACCAAAAAAAAAAAAGTATTTTAAAGATTTTCATGCCAAAATTGGTAATATACCCATAGGATTGGCCGGTAGTGAGATCACAGATCACACCTATACCCGAGGCATGGCCTTATGATCTCATCTATCCTGCCTCAAGTTCAATTACCCAACATTAGCAAAACTAAAAATCGTATCATTGGGATGTTTTCTGCTCAGAAAAAATATGCATATATGTATCTCTCGATAAAATCAACATTAATATCCACATACATACATATTATGGTAGAGGATACAGCTCTGATGAGAGCATGTCTTAGTGTGGCATTTCCAGATTTGGAACCGAATAATAATCTTGGCAAAAAAAAAGAACTCGTGGAAATGGTTGTTTTGTATTTTGTTTCCGTGATCTTGGATTTGAGAGTCTTTCCCGTGAATTAAATACAGTACAAAAAAAAAAAACATATAAATCATATGACTTCTTAGATCGAATCCAGAACCACGGGACTAGAGACCCGCAACCACTTTCACCGGATGACATTGACATGGCCCGCTGTGTCTTGTTGACCGTATGGTCACTCGTGTTGTACTTTGTATCTGATCTCATTGTTTGTGAGATATTCAATGGGGATTTGTTTGTAAGTCATCTCTGATCTTATTGTTTGTGAGATATTCAATGGGGATTTGGCGAGGTCGTTTTTCTAAGCTACTTCCCAGATATGCATTCACTAATTGCATTGAGCAGCATTGTGGAATTGTGTCTTGTCAGTACATAAAATAGATAGTCTAGATACAATGGTACATAGAAATCGTGCCATGTTTTTTGGTATGGTTAAGACTAGACCAATGTATGTTCTACAATCGCCACCAAACTGGCGTGGGTCGTAGACATGACACGACATTCTTCATCAGTCTCCCTCTGTGATACTTCTGACACTAATGAAGCTCAATACCCATTCCTCCTCATTTCCTCCCCTCTGTCCTCTCTCATCCAGGAGTTTTCATCTGTGATACTTCTGACACTAATGAAGCCCATACCCATTACTCCCACAGGGGCCAGGTGTCACCAAAACTCTCCCTGTGTTATTTTCATCACTCCGAAACGACACAACATGTCTTGGGGCACGCCATAACCATAACATACCCCAAGTAATTATCGTCTCAAATATCCTCCTGACAAGGGGCTCGATCCCACATCCTCTCCTCTCAGGATGATAAATTTATCCCCCGGTAGTTCTTACATCCCTCATCCGGTGGGTGGGGTGCTTCCCCCGCTGAGGGGTGACGGTAGTTTGCAAGGAGCTTTGCAAGTAATTTGCTTCCAGAATTTGGTATAGTTTGTTAGTTATCATTTGTGTGAATCACCTCCGTGATATCACAACTACTTGAACTCACATTATTAAATGCATGCTGTAACCGGGACTTGAAACACCCACCTCCAGTTTACAAGTCCGCCGCCCGCCAGATCAAGCTACTGAAGTCGGTAGAATTTGGTATACAATAGGTTTACATGAATACCTACATTATGTGTCCTATACAAATTGCCTCGTAGGCAATGTGTTTATTACCCTAATGCTTTATTACTAGGGTCGAATTGTAAAATAAATAAATGTGTTTCTATGTGTCATTATATCACAATTTTTAGTGGGTAGCGCAGAATTATAGGACTTTTCCATATCTTTTAATATCCTGATATCTTATTTTTGTCCATAATTTATTCCGCCACTGGTCGCTGCTCACATTAAAGCAGCTACTCATTTTTCCTCACGAGGTATGAGTGGACCCCGTAAAATATTGTAAAATAGGATTACATACAACAAAGAAGCCAGAATGTCTCTCAAGTCGGACTGTAGTGCGCGTGCGCCGTGGTTGCTGAAAACTACAACTTGAGGTGCGTTAGAAGTGCTGTTCTCAGCTCGATAGCTTATTTTGGTTTTGGAGTATCTCTTACTAAGACCTTGCTCAGCTTATAATTTTTACCTGTGAAATTTTGAGATATGAATATGTCATAGTAGATCATGTGTTGATTTTTCATAGTAATTTCTAAGGATACGTTAGATTAGAGGCACTTCTTCTGATTTCTGTATACCGAAATCTTGGTACGAAAAAAAGCTTTGTGCAATATTGCACGTGCACTTTACCCGTAATTCCACAAGTACTCGATTTTTTATCAACCTTTTTTGTACCTCATTTGAAGGTCCCCTACTCTTATATTATACTAATTACC
This sequence comes from Bactericera cockerelli, assembly GCA_024516035.1. Lineage (NCBI taxonomy): Eukaryota > Metazoa > Arthropoda > Insecta > Hemiptera > Triozidae > Bactericera > Bactericera cockerelli. The sequence goes on along the minus strand of CM044956.1, from coordinate 2,214,933 downwards.
CTGTGGGTGGGGGGAACATTACTTCCTACTGAAGGGTACTTCACAATTTCCCAACTCCGTTTCCGCGCATCTGGATTATTCTGGATCAAGATCAGGGATCATGTTGGGGTTTGTTCCTGGGGTGGAGTGACTGTGGAGTGTCTACTTCCTAATGGGGTTCGTATTCCGGTCTACCCCCACAGAGTGTCTAATGGGGTAGAACGATTCATTTCCGGGTTCTGAACTGAGACATATCTCTGACGGCCCTTTGTTGCCATTCAGCGCAGAAAGAGAACCCCCGAAAAAGAACTTTAGAGTAACTAGAGTGTATTTTCGCAAGTTTGAGAACCCCAGGAAAAGATCTTTCAGTCACTAATGTGTAGGAACTAGGTATCCTAATTTTAGTACATATTTTCACACTATTTGAAATGGCGCATTTTATCTCATACGAAAAGTTGAGTTCGCTAGCGTCGATGGCGCGCTGAATTCTCTTAGTAGTGCGTTTTTACACAGTAACAAGTCGTTAATACGCTAATATAGTAACTTGGGTAGTGGGGATAAATAAATAAAGAAATTGATTTTTGTTCAACTGTTCTAATTTGTACTTTTCTTTCTGTGTGTTACAGGTATGTGATGAATTTCAACTTCACGTTCAGTTTGCACCGTCGAATATGTAAGTCGAATCCCACCCAATGCATGAATTTTTCCTCATTAATTTGAGTACATGACCACACAAAGAATCTTGAGGGTTAGGTGGTATAAAATGCTGTGAGCATTAATCTGGTTGATACCTTACACTAAAGTGAATTATTATTATTATTATAAAAGTCTGTAGCGGTAGCTCAGTGGTAAAGACGGCACTCTGTGAATCCACAGAGATTCCAGAGGTCGTGGGTTCGAATCCCAACCGGGACATGACAAGTTATCCTCCCATTGGCCTTACTGCTGGAATTAAGGGACTTTAGGAGTCTTAATCGGGCAGTAATATAATAATAATGCTTTTTCTTTGTGTTATTATGTCACATTTTTAAATAAGGCGTATTATTATTATTATATAGTTATTTACTTTGTGAAAAAATCAAAACGAAAATATCAGCTTTGCGAGTTCTACCCTCCTGGAAAAAATCCACCTTCTCCTCTCGTTCCAATCCGATCCTGCTCACAAGTTCTACGCCATTGGTATTTCCACTGTGGCATAACACCAGGCAACGCTCAGTGGAATGTACAAGCGGTTTGGTCACAGTTTCACCGCTGTAATTGAGTTTTTCATGGCTGGATCGCTGCGGTGGTGGCTCGGATTCCGCTACGACTCGCACATTCTGGAATATTCCAGGGTTGTGGGTTGTGAACTCACCAGGTGGCGACCTTGCCACTACAACACGGGAGGTTTTTTTTGGGGGAATGATGACGTCACTGATATACAGTAGAATCTGGATTTAAGAGAAACTAACGAATGAAAAGTTATCATAGTTATTAATTTGTGTTAATAACTTTCGTGATGTCACAACCACTCGCTTTACTAAATTTACGCTGAACTTGGGACTTGAACCGCCGAACTCCAGGTTACAAGTCCGCCGCCCTATCGATTGAGCTACTGAGGTCGGTTTTTGATCTAAGAGAAAACTCGATGTATAAGCTATTTCTTGTCACTAATTATCTTATGGTTTTAGGGAATGTGATGACGTTTACCATTTGAGACGTCAATGAAAGGCCCGAACATGAAACAGGATTTGTTAATTTTAGTGAGTATTATCCCTTAACACCTTGACAACAACTGTAGAGGTCATATCTAAACCGGGCTTTTTAGTTGTATATTAACTCTGTGGCGTAACGGAGCTGTGGCCACGGCCAGCCTTCCTGACGGAAAATCTTATTTTAGAATACCTATCGGTGAGCTGATAAAGGGGTCAGCTGAGATTAATAGATTTATTAATCCTGTTTCATAATTCATAATACGGCCCTAGATAAAGCACTTCCAATGTAATCTTCAGCAGATGAAACTCTCTTCCTCCAACTGCTAGGATTATCATTGTGTGGCATCTGGGGTCATGAACCTCTGACCCTTCCACTGCACTGGCGGTTCAAGCTTCAGGTCAAAGCTCAACTCTTCTCGCCACTGCTATAGTGCCAAGTTTACTATAATGCCACGTGCCATTCTGTATGTCGTTAATGCATCAGACCTGCTTCTCCTAATGATGTCATACATTAGCATAATTTGAGAATGCAGACTTTGTTCATGATTTTACTACCAGGTACCAGTGGAATGCCTTCCTTTTTTATACCAGAAGTGATTCAAGGGAATAAGGTCTTTTCGCCTTCTAGTTCCTTGTATAACTTCTTTTTCTTCCTTTTTTTTTGACATTGGTTATTCTCCTTATCATGTGAATTTGCCATACTGAGCACGGTGTGCACTGAGTGGTTGTATTTAACCCAGATTATCCCACTGTCCTTCTAAAAAGGACACCTGAGAGGACTTAGAAAAGCCTCTCTCGTTTTTTTTTCTGTTGGAGAACCTGTTTTCCCACTGTCCTTTTAAAAGGACGCCTCCTCCTGGTGGAACAGCTCATTTTAGAGCGACAGTTTTTATGTATTTGGTATCAAGAAGCAAATCTGAATCCAGATACCTAGCTAAAAAAAAAAAATATGGGAATATCTGGTTTAAGAGTAACACTAGAGTCGGCATTCGTCAGTGCAAAGAGAAATCAAATTGTGAGAAATCAAAACTTAAATGAGGCATATAGGTAAAATTATGTTGTAATACCCACTTCTCAATCTAGTGAATCGCTCTAGTAAAAGCAGTTTATATGTATAGATTTCAGGCAAGCCTTTGATTACACTTCCATATTTCAGTTCCGTCTTGTAACTAGGTAACGATAAGTTTCTTGATAATTGCATTAATTACCTGTAATCTTGAATGAAATTAATAGCCCAAATCCAGCTATTTAACACAGCACACGCCTTGAGAATTTGTGTTATTTAACACAAATTACATGAGATCTTTCTTTCATCTTAGGTGGTTTTACAGCAACTTTCTTTATCTGTTCGTTCAATAATATGATTTCATCCTCGGAGATTTCTGGTGGGCATTTTATAAATGAAGCCCTGCAGTGTTCTAATTGACCAATTAACTCTTGGGAAGTTGAAGGAGTTCCTCCTTTCCAAATAACTTGGTACATGTTTGTCTATTTGGTGAATTTGGTCTACTTAATTACCGATAGATGAAAGATGTAAGAATTTTTGAAATGGTATTTTAGTCGGGTGTGGTCAATTGATCGGTATCTGTCGAACAATTTTTTAATATAATTTCCAGTGACAGCAACGTTCTTTCGTTAGATTTCATTCTTTAAGGCCCGAATTATGAAGCAGGATTAAATGTCTAGATGTTGTTAATTAAAGCCACTATCACTTAACTGCTAGTATAAAATACGCTGGGGTTGAAATTCCCAACAGAGGGCATGTTAAGGGGTATTGTAGGGATAGTTAATCTAATCCTGTTTATAATTCAGGCCTTAGAGTTCTGAAAAGCCACGCTCGCTGGTAGTCACTTTATGGTAAAATCCCTTTCTGTGAATTTATGATATGACCATATCGACTTTTCAAACGACCCATTTATTGTCATCATCAGAATCAAATTTAGCATTAAATTGTGTGACACAGTAAGACTGTGAGAGCAAAGGACTCTTTTTTTTTTTTTTTTTTTTTTTTTAGTGGGGTTTAACGTCGCTTTCAACTGCCATGGTCATATCACGACGGGGGTTTTACCCTCCATTCGCAGGAAACTCACAAACCTGCTACTCACCTCACCCAGCCTGAGTGGGGCCGGGAAAAGCCAGCGTCACGAAAAGACTCTTTAGTCTCAGTTTTGCAGGATAAACAGAGTATTGCATTATAATAAACTTTTTCGCCTCTATAAAATCAGATCTACTGCCAAGCAATGCGTGCGACGTGGCAGTACTGACAGTAGAAACAATTACCGTGACAGTACTGACAGTAGAAACAATTACCGTGACAGTACTGACAGTAGAAACAAGTACCGTGACAGTATTTTGGCGAAGCAGGAAAAGCAAAGAGTTGACTGCACCAAGTTTGTCATACCGACATCCATTAACCAATTAGCGAGCAGTAAAATCAAGACAATACAGATTCTACAGGGTGTCCTCGGTTTATTTACAACGAATTCAAATTAGTTGTCTGTTGTCTGCCCCTGTAGCTCAATGGTAAGGGCGGCACTCTATGAATTCAGAGGTTCCAGAGGTCGCGGGTTCGAATCCCAGCCGGAACATGACAAGTTACTCTCCCATTTGGGAGTTTTAACACATTATAATACGTCTTGGGCTTACTGCTGGAATGATAGGACTTGATATCCTAATCGGGCAGTATAAAAATGGCGATATTATTATTATGTTTCCTCGTGTATTAAATGCCTAATATAAGGGACGTCTTGTGCAAAAAAGCCCTTGATGGCAACACATTTTCAAACACAAAACATTAGTTTTGCAACGCCAAGAAAAAAAAATGTATAGCCAACCCTAACATAGCCTGACTTGTTACACTTTCCCAAGTGTTTAATGGCTTTTAAAGAAAATGTCCAAGTCCTCACGGTGGTTCAGGAGGAGCCAAATTTGAAATAAAGTTGGCTGGAGACCATTATTCCCCTCTCCAACTGTAGCCACAAGAACAACGGGATGGGTGCACCCTGTATAGTGGGAAGCTCGACGTATACCTAACAGAGCGTGGATCCTGCCTGGTGTTAGGAAATTCGTGCATTCAGTGAGTTTTGTAGAAAATTATCCAACAGCGCACTCCGGGACGGAAATAAAAAATGAATTAAACAAAGTTGAAAATAATTAAAAAACGATTTGCTTGTTCTGTGTGTAGTTCTCTTTGTTATTGTTATCAGTGTAAGGATGCGTCTTGTGAAATAAGCAAGGGGCCACTTGCTAATGGAAAAAAAAATGTTATCAGACCAATTTCGAAAAAACAGGCCGAAAACAATACTTTCTATACCCTATACTCCCTATAGGTAATAGGAAGTAATTTTGAACGACTGATTCTGTTGTAAATATACCAGAAAAAAGACTTTTCTACTATAAAAACCTAGAAAAACGGACGCGAAAGACTTTGATTTTGAAAAGTCTTTTAAAATTGCTGAGTTGAAAAAAAGCGAATACGTGACGTCATATTCACCGTGTTGGATTTTTCAGTCTACACGTTCTTATGGGGCTTTTTTTATTCCAAGGATTTCATCCTGTTCTGGGCTTCGGACGCCTTTATCGCTTTTAAAATATTACCAGGAATCCAGGAATTTTTGGTATTGGTATTAGGCAAGGCCATTCCATACAGTATTCAAAACTTGAGATTTTCAAATTTCCACTGACGTAAAAAAGTTCCTGGGTTCGGAATTTTTTTAAAATAAATAACATGGAAATTCTTATTATTATTATTATTGTTATTATCTGATCTGGTTGCGGGGTTTCAGTGAAACCCTAACAATTAACACTGCGACCTAATTAGATCTATTATGACCAGTTGATTCTATTTGGTTTTAACGTCCTGATTTACATAGATAGTCAGGACGAGGTTTTGACCCTCCATTCGCTGGGAATCGTACCAGCTATCCACATTAACCTCACCCACCCTCGGTAGGGCCGGAAATGCCAGCCTCACGTGTTTGGAGGGAACAGAATTTTCTTCGAAAAGTCTGCTCCAACCGGGGATCGAACTCGGGATCTCTGGACTACGGGCAGTAGTCACAACTATTACGGAAATCCTGGAATGGAAATCCTTACGATAAACTCTCTTGATACAGGTTTAAAGAAGAAAAAAAAAATGTTGCAAGTGACCCATTCGCTGCCAGAGTTTGATTGGAACCAGAGAAACCGATCACTTCTCGAGTTTTTGCTTTCCAGTATTCTGTGTTGAAACATGAGAGGAATCTGGGTTATGTAAGCAGCACTCAGGAGGAGACAGCTTTCTAGTGCATCAATGCAATCCAAGAACTGCATTATCTCTTTTTTTTTCTGCATAATGTTTCGTTTAAGTTTACGGACTACAGGTTCAAACCTGGGCATAAGTGAATTTAAGGGACCAAGAGACCGGAAATGTTTTCTCTTATATCCAGGTTTTTCTTATGTAGAACATTTTCCCTTTTGGAGAGGTAAATTTGACCGGTTTATCGGTCTCTTATATCCAGGTTCCCTTGTATCCAGTTATATCTTATATCCAAGTTTGTCTTGTATCCAGTTATCTCTTATATCCAGGTTTGTCTTGTCTCCAGTTCTCTTAAATGCAGGTTTGACTGTATGGGGTCATGTGCCTTTAAACAAAATCGTTGCGAAAATGAATTCAGCTTGGTTGTTTTTTCTGATGTGTTTAAAACATCGCTTTCAACTGCATGGTCATATCACGACGGGAGTTTTACCCGCCATTCGCTGGAAACTCACAAACTTGCTACTCATAATAACCTCAATCAGCCTGAGAGGGACCGGAAATATTCAGCATCACGAAGGTTCGAATTTGATTGGTCATCCATCCAATAGTACACTGGTACATGTAGGTGATCACTTCTTCAGTGAGGTGAGTTAGTTGTCTCCCATTGTCCTATTACACAATTCAATAGTGATATTAAATGGGCGATGGGATAATTAACAACATTATATCTGTAATAGGTTATAATATCATCAAGATAGACCATCGTCCTATCGTCATATTGAAGCACCGTCAGTATATTAGTTCAGCACGGGTTACGGGAACTTCCATAACACTTGTTGTATATCTCGCGAATACAGTAAGACGTATATAGGTACTTACTATGTATGTGCTATGTATCAATATAAGTAGGTACCTACTACCTATGAATGTAGGTACCCATAAGTACCTGCTGTACATATAATAACCTACCTACCTACGGTAACATAGCTGAACGAGAGAGTGTTCGCAATATCTGGGACTATACCAATATTTTTTATTGCTTTTTTTTGCAAAACATCTGACGATGCGTCATCGGGGAGAATATTTCCACGCAGTGTTGCCAGATGAGTAATTAGGTGGATTTATTTTTACTTACCTTGAAGGTATGGCAAGTACGAGTCCTGCTATCAGTCACCAGTTTTTTGGGGTTTAACGTCCGCGTCGCTTTCTATTAATTATAGCTAAGCTGAGTTACATAGGTTCGTCATCTGCATAAATTCTTTTTTTATGGGTTTAACGTCGCTTTCAACTGGATGGTCAAATCACGACGGGGTTGTTACCCTTCATTCGCAGGTAACTCACAAACCTGCTACCCACGCTTAACTTACCCAGCCTGGGTTGGGCCGGAATGCCAGTTATGCGAGCATCACGAAGTCTTCACCTAGTTGGAAGTCACCATTTTTGAGCTGATTTAAACAGGTTTATAGATGAGTGTTTCACAGACTTCTTTATTCCGTAGCCATGAAACAGGAGCTACTGCAGAAGTGTAGACGCTTGTGGTCTGTGTTGTAGCTTGCCCATCCCGTAGTATGCCTCCCCTCTGATGGCCGAGAAATGACACAATATGTACTTCCTATTTAGGTGCTATGTCTTAGGTCAACACGAGCGCATTACGATAAAATGTATTATTAAAGATATCTTATATCTAACTTAACTTTACCTATAGAGCCAGCGTCAATGGCGCGTTGAATGTACCGGTTCTCGCAGGATCACCGAAGTTAAGCAACGTCCAGCGAGGTGAACACTTCGTGATGCTGGGATTCCGGCCCAACCCAGGCTGGGTGAGGTCAACGTGGGTAGCAGGTTTGTAAGTTTCCTGCGAATGGAGGGTAAAACCCCGTCTCATATGACCATGCAGTTGAAAAACGACGTTAAACTCTAATAAAACAAACAAACATTACCTAGATTTGCAGAGCTTTAACAAATCCTTATGATCGAGAAGGATTTTTCTTTCACGTGACAACAGTGTAGGAGTTCATGCGAGCAAGCATTATCTCCAATCATGCGAGAATAACATGAAAAACTGTCAAATCGCATATTGAATTGTGTCCATTCAAACTCTTTTGATGCATGGAAAAAGTTGCTATTGTTTTCTTATGAATGTTTGAGGGTACCAGAGAAGCAAGGTTCAAGATCTTTGACAAACCTAGTGAAAGATAACGTGATAAGTCAAACCTTGCCAAATGTCAAAATAAAAAAGAAGAAGGAATTGAGCCTCGAGCAACGAGTTGAGAAGAAGATTGAAAACTTTGATACCAAAGGAGCTTTACGAATAATCACTTCTAATGACTCTATTGCTCCAGTCAATGACGAAAACCATGAAAAGTTATGTTCAATACATCCAGCACCTTCACGAATCATTGAGCTTCCTGATAGTCCGAATGATTCTATCTCTCTCCAATTCACAGAAAAAATAGTTTCAAAAGCCATTATGTCCTTTCCCAATGGTTCCTCTGCTGGCTTGGACGGTATCTCACCACAGCACCTCAAAGATTTAACATCAAAATCTGCTGGAGAACATGGAGATAGCTTATTGAAAAACTTAACCAAGCTTATGAATTTCATGTTAGAAGGCAAAGTTTGTCAAGACATCCTTCCTTACCTCTATGGAGCAAATCTTTGCGCTTTGGTCAAAAAAGATGGTGGTTTAAGACCAATAGCAGTTGGATGTACATTCCGAAGACTCTGTTCTAAAATTTGTTGTTCAGTTTATCAAGAAAAATGCAAAACTTATTTCCAACCCTATCAATTAGGTTTTGGCACTAAACAAGGATGTGAAGCAATCATTCATGCTACTCGAACTTTTCTAGATGACAACAAGAATTCAGATTTCATCCTACTGAAAATTGATTATAAAAATGCTTTCAATTGTGTCGAAAGAGATGTTCTATTGAAGGAGGTCCAAAAACACACACCAGAAATGTATCCATACTTATGGCAATGTTATGCTCTACCAACAAATCTTTTCTTTGGCAATAAAATAATTCCTTCGCAAGTTGGATGCCAACAGGGTGACCCAAGTAGTACGCTTACTTTCAGCTTGGCTATTCATCCCATAGTTCTTATGCTAAAGTCAAAACTGAAATTGTTCTACTTGGATGATGGTACTCTAGCTGGCGACCCACAAACTGTCCTGGAAGATATAAACATTCTCATCAATGAATCTAAAAAAATTGGTCTCTTAATTAATCCAGGAAAGTGCGAATTACATTTTATTTCCAAGAATGTTGACCATGAAGTTAAATGTCAATTCGAAAGAATTTTGCCTGGTGTGCGAATCGTATCATCATCTGATCTCTCCCTTCTAGGATCACCCTTGTATAAAGAAGGATTTCAAACTCCACTTGAAAAAAGATCTGAAGATTTGCATTTGATGACAGAAAGGTTAAAACTGCTACCAAAACAACTAGCTTACTTCCTTCTCAAGAACTGTTTAGGAATACCAAAAATGCTGTACACATTGAGAACAGTTCCCACTTTCTTGTGCCCTGAAATGTTAGATGGTATGGATAAAAAACTTCAACTGAGTCTAAAAACAATTTTAAATTTGAATATTACAAATACACAATGGTCGCAAGCAAGCCTTCCGGTGATACAAGGCGGCATTGGAATTCGAAGTTTCTCTGATCTGAGTCTCCCTAGTTTCCTTTCATCATGTTCAGGAGTGCTGCCACTTGTCTCCACCATTCTCAACAAACCTGTTGACAATGTGGTCTTGACCTCTTGGACTGAAGGAATGCAAATGTGGGGGACAAAATATGATGAGACACCTGAAAATAAAACAAAACAGGGTCTATGGGATACCATTGTTCTAAAGAAAAAAATACAAGAAGAATTGGACTTTGACGATATAGTGGATATTGCTAGAATGAAAGCTTTGCAAAACAAAGAATCAGGAGCATGGCTAAATGTTTATCCGTCCCGAAACATTGGAACCCTAATACCTGACCAAAGCTTTCAAATATGTATTGGTCAAAGATTAGGATGCTTTATCTGCAGAAAATTCAATTGCAAATGTGGACAAATAGTTGACGAGAAAGGACTCCATCCATTGTCTTGCGAGAAAAGTTCAGGTCGATATTTTAGACACGCTGAAGTAAATAACATTTTGAAAAGATCTCTATGTAGTATAGACGTACCCTCACAGCTTGAACCAACTGGTCTAAACCGAAGTGATGGTAAAAGACCAGATGGTGCAACGATTGTTCCTTGGCAAATGGGTAAATCCCTAGTGTGGGATTTCACCTGCAGTGATACATTTGCACCATCTTATTTGAATCAAACTGCGAAAGATGCTGGCGCCGCTGCAGAAATGGCTGTCCAAAGAAAACATACAAAGTATTCAGATATAAAGGCAAGAGGGTTTGATTTAGTTGTGATGGCTGTTGAGACGATGGGAGTTTGGTGTAAGGAAGGAAAAGAATGGATAAGGACAATTGGGAAAAAAATGATAGAGAAAACTGGAGACCCAAGATCAAAGAGCTATTTAACAGAGAAAATAAGTTTAGCGATTCAGAGGGGCAATGCTGCCAGTGTGTTGTCAGCATTGCCTTCTGAAGAAATGAATGCATTGTTTTATTTATAAAATGAAAAGAAATAAAAGTTATACTGATTATTAAATAAAAACTTTTCATCTGTCTCCTCGGCAGCATGTGATACAGAAACGTGATCAAAACATAGTGGGTCCTTGGTTCAATACCCGTCGGAGTCAAATTTTCTTCGTCGTAACCATATTTCCGTCGAACCAACGACCATAATAATAATAATACTCTTTAGCGGAAGGTAACCACCAGGCGACTTTAATGCTTAAAGCATTTTCTACCACCTAACCCTCAGAGTCTTATTATCATGTGGTCATATACTCAAATTAATGAGGAGAAATTCATGCATTGGATGGGATTCGAACCAAGGGATCCCTACGCTACCTGGATTACCAGACTAGCGACTTAACCACTTGACTACCATTGCACAGTCAATGAGTTCCCGCTTTAATACCCGCTGGAGTCAAATTTTCTTCGACTTAACCGCATATTTCCGCTAGACGGACGTCGAACCACTGACCTCCAGGTTACGAGTCCGCCGCCGAATCCAACTACTGAGGTCGGAGATGTCGGCATTGACTCGAAACATGACGTATGATGTCTTTTTCGAGGAATCGCAGATCTGAAACAATTCTACATACTCGTTACAGTTGTTACTTGTTGTAATGTAATGTACTTCTACATGGATATCGACTGTGTGAATTGACCTAGAATCACACGGAACTTGGTCAAGTCTTCTTTGTCTTGTCTGCCGGGACTATGAACAGTCTTGCTGGCGGACTATAAACTTTTTTTATGTTTGGGTAAAGACATTTTTTTACATATTTTAAACATATTCAGAAATTGGTCGAATCTTTTCCTTGGTCAAGTCTTACTTGGTGTAGATGCTGTTCCTGTCGTCTCTTAGACTTGAGAACTGCTTTTGACATTCTACCAGATTTTAGACATTGCCAGGACAAAACGAAATTGAATTTTTCAGTTGTTCGTAAACTTTTATTTTACTGTTTCTCACTTGTCTATTAATTGTAACTATGTATAAAGAGCTTGACCCATAATTTATTGTACGTCCGTTCTGCGGATTATTATTATTACAAATGGCGTGTGCCGTATGGGTATGAACGAAACTGTAATAACATCCCTTTCTGTAATTGAAAACAGAAAAGTGAGAAGTTATTGTATGACGTGCTTGTGAAAGTTTTTCTAGGAAAAATATGAAATCCGAATTTCCAAAGCTCAGGCATTGCTAGAGAAACACTGAAATTCTCCTGATATAACCAACTGATTCAGGAGAAAAATCCCTGAATATAGCGCCTTCGCATGTTGCAATACCTGGAAATTATCTAGCTTGTTATAGTTGTTGACATGTATTTCGAATTTCCAAGATATGGGTGACCTACATTTGTGTTGGATATTCAGGACTCGAGCTTTCGATAGGATATTTCTTGGAATTCTAATGAAATGGATGATGCGTGAATTTCGAGATTAGAAGCGGGCAGTATTCTCATTAGATAAAAGAATTTTGTAGGGGTACCTGTTGATTCGATTTTTATAAAAGAAATTTGAAATCACTTTCAAAATTCATTTCCAAAATGAATATACAGTTTATAATTTACTAGCGGGCTGTCGCCCGCTTTGCGGGCCGAGGCATAGCCGTGAAAGCAAAAAATCCTTTTTCGCCAATGGCAGGTGTTGTAGTGGGAATTTCGAAAAATCCCGTCTTATTGCACATCTAGACTATAAGACAAAGCTACCTACCAAATTTCAGCTTCCTAGGACTTACGGTTTGGGCTGTAGAGCGATGATCAGTCAGTGGTCAGTCAGTGACTTTGACATTTATATATTAAGATATACTCAAATAATTCAATTAATAAGGTGATATATTATCATTATTATATGAATATTCATGCCATCAAAAAAAAAACATTACAGATTATGCCCGAAACAGCTTTCGCATTACTTCAGGGCACCTTACCTTTACACCTATTCCATTCCGGAACCGAAAAAACTCTTGTCAGAATATTCCGCTTAGGACGGGATTCGAACCCGCAACCTCCGGGTCAGTCTTTGGTGACTGGCTCTTAACCACTGAGCCACGGAGGACGGCGGAATACGAAGAATTAGAATTGAAATACAATTGGCTTGTCTTGATTGCCAAATTGAGACATTCTGGTTTTTACCTTAGGTCCGAGTGAGTGATAGTATACAGAAGACATTTCTATTAAGTATGTACACTGTACAATGTATGTATAGTGATATGTCCAATGTACATATTATATACAGTCAGCAGCCCAAAGCTATGTCTTCGTAGAATGACCTAGACTTGATAGAAATGTCTTCTGTGTACTATCACTCACTTGGACCTAAGGTAACAACCAGAATCTGGTTATCTGGTTAGTAGGTTCTGAGATCTAGTATAAACATCTGTGACGCAATAGCAACATGTAATTGAATTAATAGATTGAATTACATACAGTCGTTAAGCACTCGCTTGCAATGCGGAAGGTCCCGAGTTCGAACCCCCGCGCCGATAAAAATTTGTATTCAAAATTTGGTTACAGTTGTATGTAAGGGATACCTTCCGGTACGCTCGTGTTGACCCAGCACCTAAATGGGAAGTATTGTGTCACTTCTCGCCCATCAGAGGGGAAGCACACTACGGGATGGGCATGCTACAACACAGACCACAAGCGTCTACAGTATTAGCTCCTGTTTCATTAGCGACAAAATAAAAAAGGCTGTGAAACACTCATCTTTAAAAAAAAAAAAAAATACTCTACACTGCATACAGCTGAGTTTTGTTTTTTGGGTTTTAACGTCTCTTTCAACTATACATGGTCCATTGGTCATATCACGATTATTAAAACGGGGGTTTACTCATCACTCGCTTGACGAACAACCCAGCTACTCCCTCACTCAGCCTGAATGGGGCCGGGAATAGCCAGCAAAACATATTGCCTTTTCTATACTTCGTATACCTGATGAACATAATCCATCTCCGTGCACATTAACTGGACCCATACAAAAAAAAAAATTTCAAAGTAATTAACCGCATGTAAACCGCATTTACATCCATGCCGGGAATCGAACCCGCAACCTTCGGGTCAATGCTCTTAATAATAACTGAGCCACGGAGGTAGGCACAAGACGTATTAGAAACAAATCTGACGCTCTTTATACCTATTTTTGCTATCATATTTGTGTTAATCAGTTTCGTGATATCACAACTACTCAAACTCGCTTTACTAAATCTTCGCTGAATCCGGGACTCGAACCACCAACTTCCAGGTTACTAGTCCGCCGCCTTATCGATCAATCTACTACTAGGAAGAAACTCACGCTCGCTGTGGAATTCGGATGATTCTGGGAATTTTCTCATTACATTGCTAGTAGACAAACTCAAAATAGAGATTGAAGAGAAGGTTCAATTTAAAATAAAAATAGGTAGGTATTATTATGCTTCAAATTCTTTCTTTTTAAATGTCATTTGAATGTTTGTGTGTCAGTTTTGGGGATTCTGATGCTATATTGATGTTGTTACGACACATGAGATCGCATCATACGTCATGGTGTATCTCACGTATGTAGACGATGAATAATATTTCTGAATTCTTATTAATATTTGCAAATATTTTTCATTTTAATTATGGGAGGCCCATTTCTTTCACAAACATAGTCTAAAAACTACCTCTGATCACATCAGATCGAAATACTACCTCTGATCACATCAGATCGAAATACTACCTCTCATCACATCAGATCGAAATACTACCTCTCATCACATCAGATCGAAATACTACCTCTGATCACATCAGATCTAAAAACTACCTCTGATCACATCAAGAAATACACCCGAAGAATCTTTTCTGGACAAGAAATACACCCCTGATGGAACCCCTGATGGAAATCCTGAGCCGGACCCTGGCCATGAACTGTCAGTCACTCCATTGTGCTACTGCTCCACTGGGACCAGTATTAGGTATTAGGACAGTCTAATTAAAATCAACCCAGGTTCACTTTCCCGCGAATGCCTCCAGAAGTGTAGGCAGATAGATAGATATTTTACTTATTGCTGACATCAGTATTAACATTATTATTGGGTATTATTATTATTAGTAGTAGTATAATCATTTCTATTATTAGTAGGTATTATTTTAGTATACTCGTACATACATTTGGGGGGGACGTTAAATATGTACCGGACCATTATTATTATTATTATTATTATTATTATTATTATATAATTCTTTATTAGATACAAAAGGACATTATGTACATATAAATAATAATTTTAACAGTGAAAAATCAAAAAAACAATATATACAATAAAAATGAAAAAGAATAGAAAATATTTGAAAACATAAATGTCCTAACTAAAGGGCGGGGTTATTGCCTATGGCAATCTCTTCCACCCAACCCTTATAATGTAGCCATAGCCATACGTTAAATATATAGCCATATCAGACCAAATGACACAAGTCGTAGACACCCTTAATAGGGTTGGTGTTATTAAGGGAATCCAGCCGTAAAATATAGAAGTAGGAGTGTCAGAACCAACCAATCTCAACCATGTGGAATAGGTTGGCCAATGCCAACTCCAAGTAGGTTTGAGAAAAGACAAAGTGAAAGAAGAAGAAGAAGATTTTAGTATGTGTACATTGTTCATTGTTTGTAGGTGGAAAAAGTATTCTAGTATTCAGACATTTTGCCATGGTAAAGTAAGTACTATTATCATATCTCTACTGTTTGAACCAGATCTGTGTGGCAAGACATGCTCCATTGTCCGGGTAATTGCCTATCTATCATACGTGGACTCAACAAATTATGTCTTCATACACACACACACACACACACACACACTCCAATATGATAAGGTACGCATATTGATTACTTTCACCCGATTTTGTTTTTTTTTTTCAATTTGGAAATAGCTGCTGATCATGTTTCCAAGTGAATTTTTGACACATCATCGAGACTAATGAAAAGTTGAGGTTCCAGTTCTAATTCCACACGTAAGTGGCGTACAGTGTCCGGCGAGATTAGAATAGCTAAGAAAATTGTTCTGGTTTTCCTCTCCGATGGAAGGACTTTCAATTTCTGGAGCTGCCAATCGGATTGTCCACAGTAAGAGCAGTTCGGTTGAGAATAAGAGGAGCAAGGAGGCTGATAAGAAGCTTACCCTACGAAGATGGAGGGGGGATGCCTCATTTTTATATTATATAGTCACTGTTTTTGTTTTATGATTAATGAGTGTGTGTGTTTTTTTTTTTAATCGGATTGTATAGTAAAATACAAGACCTTAATTTTGGTATTTGACCGTAGAATAGGGTTGGCTGGAAGAGATTACCATAGACTATAACCCCGCCCTTTAGTTAGAACTATGTTTGTATGCATCATATTTATCTATTGTTTAAATTGTTTTCATTTCTTTGTAATCATTATTTGTACTGTACATATTTATATTATGTCTTATTAATTTATTATCTAATTAAGAATTTAATAATAAAACTTTTTATGTTTTTGGTTTATGGAACAAATTTATTCGAGTATTCCACTTTAAATGGAAATATGTTCGAGACCTAAACTATTCAAATTACTTTTTTTAATAGATCTATCATTGCAGTATAAATTCACCATACAAGGAAATAATCAACAGGCTTAGTTTGCCTGTAAAGTTACGTACGCATAAAAATGATAGTTATTGGTAGCTTCTGGAGCTTTATTAACAACAGAGTAGAACTCTTACATGTAAGTACAATTGTACATAAGTTTGAAATCATAGTAATATCAGCTATTCCTGAGGTAATGACTGCATAATAATAATAACTCTCTTTAGTGGAAGGTAACTACCAGGCGAGGTTAATACTCAAAGCATTTTCTACCACCTAACCGTCAGAGTCTTATTATTCTTATGTGGTCACAGACTTAAATAAATGAAGAAAAATTCATGAACTGGGTGGAATTTGATCCAACGGATCCTTACGCTATCAGCACTACGAGACTTGTGCGTTAACCATTTTACTACCAGTGCACTAGACAGCATAATATAGCGAGTATCCACAGTAATAACATAGAAGCCCATATTATGGACCACATATAAGAATTACGTCGATATAGGAACCATGGCAACTTACCATAGAACATGAAAAACCAAATACCTACAACACAACAAATATATCAGTATAAATAATTGAAGGTATGATTGAAACCATTGAAACTTATCCAACAAAAAGTTATGACTGGATTGTGAGGTGATGTGGTTCAAAAAACCATGTAAATTATTTGTAATGGTGAATTTTGTTTCCATTTTTTTCTCGTTTTTAATTTCATTTTTAATAGTGGATTTTGATTCCATTTTTCTTTCATTTTTAATATGGATTTCGATTCCTTCTCTCATTTGGTTGTGGACGGACGGCACACCTACACTGGTAATGTTGAATCTCATTACAGTTGGTTTTAATCTTATGTCTCGGTTTCCATAGCGTCATAAGTGGGTGTGTTGGTTGAGTTGGTATTTCTGGTTCTGAATGATATCAGAGCTCCCCAGTGACTCATGAATGATGTTTGTAGTGAACTCATGAAGCTCAAGTCATCGCATAAGATGATGCATTTTACTAGTTAATCATCGTTGCTCTTAAGTGATGATCTTTCACAAGTAAGATCATGAGTGTCAACCATTCATGGTGTCAAGTAAGTCACTATGGTTGGTGATTTTTTTCTCCCTATTTACCAGTTGAAACTTGAATGTCTTTTTCTTTAATGTACTTATTTTCTCTTATAAGTTAGATCTCGATTTTTTCTGTTGACACCTTGTGGTTGTTCAAGTAATATAAATCGACACATGTCTGAAATTTTGTTGAAAATTAAAATTTTGAAAGGAAATTAAAACGTTGAAGGTTCAAGATAACAACATCGATTTTCTCGGATCTCTTGGTATTTATATATTTTTTATTTCTACAGATACATAATTATGTATCTCTTTGTTCTATTAAGGAGGTTTTCTGGTTCCAATTTGGTATAGTGTAACGTCTGTAACTTCCTGCCTTGCTCTGTCAGGCTGAATAAAACTTGTCTCAACCAGCAGTGCTGAAACTTGAACTATCTGATTGCTCATGTCCTTAGCAACCGCGGGAAATGAATTTTACGACGTCCTGAGAGAGAGAGGACCCAAGATCATTACCTGTGGACAATGCCCGCCACTAGTGAGCCTTCGTAACGTAATGAGATCATTGGCAGGACACCAGCAATAATAGATAATTATGTATCCCGCAGATGATGATGATGATAAAGTTTATTACCTGATGATGTCAATTTTGTTATTGTTACTGCTGCTACAACTATTGATATAATAATAACACTCTTTAGTGGAAGGTAACCCCACCAGACTGGGTTAATGCTCAAAGCATTTTCTACCACTTAACCCTCATAGTCTTAATATTATAGTAGTCACAAACTCAAATTAATGAGGAAATTTAGCGCGTTAACCACTTGACTAACAGTGCACGTATTGATGATGATGAAAATGGTTTTGTGGGTGCTGCTATTGATGAGATATAAAGATATAGATCTTATACCTGAGCGCACGGCAGTACGCTAGGCCAAGTTCCAGCATCCACCAAGCATAATGTAGATATTACTGCAAATGCTTCCTTGGGTAATGATGACAAATATAATGCCCGCTGCTATCTATGGTGATATTGTTATTGTTAATGCCCCTGTTACTAATGATCATATTGATGAAATTTATCTGAAGGGTGCTGCTACTGGTGAGAGTGATGAGATATGAAGATAACTAACTTACTGTTAATGTTTTTCTGGTGCTGATGATGACAAAGATTTCAATTAAGTTCATTATGATGGTGAAGATGATACCAATGTTGTTGCTACTACTATTCGTAATTATTATTATTATTTCGAGGTAGATACATTTTTTTTTGCTTCTAAGTTAATAGTGAGGAGACATTTCAGTCTATCTCACTAAAACTATAACTAGTATGTTAAAATTAATTGTTTAAAAATTTCCGCACAAGATGACACGTTTGCAGGATTACACTTTTCTGGATGGTTGTTTCTACAGAGTGTCGCATATCCAATCGCTTCAAATTTTCTTTAAAATTGCGTGATGTAACTCCTTCACTTGACATGACAATGGGTATAATTTGGATGTTGTTCAATTTCCATGTTTGTTTCATATCGTATTTCAAGTCCTGGTATTTATTAATTTTTTCAACTTCTGTTTTTTCGATGTTGTGTGTCAGTGGAACAGCAATGTCAATCAGGATGGCTTTCTTTTCTTGTTTATTTATATATATGATGTCTGGTCTATTGTGCGCAACTGTTCTGTCGCTTTAAATTGTTCTGTCCCAGTATATTAGATGGTCTCTAGATTCGATTACAGGCTCTGGGGAATATTGGTAAAATGGAGGGGGATCAGATATGAGGTCATATTTTTTTGCTAATTCTTGATGGATTATTTTAGCAACTTGATTATGTCTACCCAGATAGACAGAATCTGCTAATGCTGGACAACCTCCAATTACATGTTCAATGGTCTCACTGTATTTCTTACATTTTCTGCATCTGTCATCAACATCCAGTTTCATTATATGTTTCTCGTAGTTTTTAGTTCGAATATTATTATTATTATTAAACACTTAATTAAATAAGAAGACATATTATGTACAGTACAAATAATTACTATAACAATGAAAAAAATGGAAACAATATATACAATAAAAAGGAAAAAGAAAAATATTGTGGCTATCTCTTCCACCCAACGTAATGACGATGATCTTGCGGTTTCTGCTATTGGTTGATGATGTTTTTGTAATTCTTAATTCTTAATGATGTTGATCATACGCCGATAAAGGTGGTTCTGGTGATATTGTTAAATTTTTACCTAATCGCGGTATTGGTATAGATGATTATAAGATTTATTGTCTGGATTGTCATATTGTTCATGACAGTGTTAATATTGATGTGGAATTTGTATGTTATTTATTACCTATTGGTAATATTGCTCATGATGATAATCATACTGATAATATTGCTAATGCAATGGATATGGATTACTCCCGAATGCTATTCAGCCCGAAACTTGGTGACCGTGAACCTAAAGGCAATCTCCCTAATGGCATGTCTGCATTGTCTGCGCTATTGTTCAGGCTATTATCGGAATTAGTGAAATTATAACTATTGGCAAGCAGAATAATTGTCATCAGTATAAGAATTATAATTGTAGGAGTATAATGTTTATTATAAGCAGCAGGTATTAGCAGTATTAGTAGAAGATGTCTGAGGGCGGGTCCCAACATGAACTCATTTCACAATAGTTCTCAAATTACTATCTATGTAGTCTTCCACAATTTGTTCTAATGTTCTATTCCCACTTACTAAGATATTGTTTTTGCTTTCCCTATTTTGTTCTTCTCTATCTATCTCTTGTTCTTTATTTGTCTCTTTTTCTTTATTTGTCTCTTGTTCTTTATCGATCTCTTTTTCTTTATCTGTCTCTTGTTCTTTATCTGTCTCTTGGTCTCTATCTATCTCTTGTTCTTTATCTGTCTCTTGTTCTTTATATGTCTCTTGTTCTTCATCTATCTTTTGTTCTTTATCTATCTGTTCTTCTTTATCTATCTCTTCTTCTTTGGCTAGAAAAATGTTTGGGAACATTTTTTTGTTGAAAATATTAAGAATTGTGTCAATACGGTCTTGTTTTTCATTGACTCCGGGAACATTGATGAGAACCATCCGCTGGATTCTTAGAGTACAACTTAGTAAACCAATTAAGGAGACTTTGTTTAAACCGCTAGCAAAAAAAGAAATTCTTTGTAATTGTCAAATATTGTTTTGATAATAAATTGAGGAGTTCATCCAAGTGCTATTTCTTGACAACCATCGGATGCGATGGTTGTCAGATTGATAATGCAGAAATTCATATAAAAAGTAAAAAGCGCAACAACAACAAAAAAAAAAACGAAAAAAAAAAAAAAAATAGATGGCCTAGCTAAGATTAAATAAATAAATCCATTAAGAACGATATGAATCAGTACAATGTTTTCACGTTACCATGAGTTACCCAGTTTAATTAGATTTAAGTGTAACTCATCTGTGTAATGTACATCCTCGTTATGAAACGTACCCAGGTAATTTTCGTTTAGTGACCTCGGCTAGATATGCCTTGATGAAAATCTAGCCAAGTCCATACATAGTAGATCGAAATGAGTGAATTTTGAAACAGGATTAAATATCTAGGATTTGTTAATCCAAGTAACAGCTGATATAAATGCGCTGTGATTGGTTGAAATTCCCACTAGAGGGCGTGTGATAAGGGCTTTTTTTCTATTAATGGCCAGATTAATCTAATCCTGATTCATAATTTGGACCTAATTTATAATTATTTATGTAGTATTGTAGTACATATTTACTGTACAATGTAAGTCTACAGTCGAACCTGTATATAAGAGAACTGAAAAGACCGGACTTTTTCCTCTTATATCCAGGTTTCTCTTATAAAGAGGTTATTTTCCTTTATTGAGAGGTATGTTGGACGTGGAAATAGTTCTCTTATATCTAGATTTCTCTTGTAAATAGGTAATTTTCCCTTTTACAGAAGTAAATTCGATATGAAAATCGTTCTCTTATATCCAGGTTCAACTGTATATCAAAATGGGCTATCTAATAAGGATGTGTACTGTGTAAGTGCATGAAAATGTTTGGTAGTATGGAGATCCAGGTATTGGGCAGTACCAGCATGACACTCAGGGTCACTCCTGTGATAAGCTCAGCCTGGCCAGTGGACCATGGCGACTTCAGCAGCAGCTGCTGTGTGTGTTCTGGTCCTGTGAACTCTGGCTGTTCTATTGCTACATATAGTATGTAGTAAGAATTTATATACATATGCAAAGTACTACAACTAGTAAATAATAGTTCATGCTATGATCCTGGTCCCTAAATGAGAAAATAATAATAATTTCAAATCATTATATTCTCTATTATATTTTACAAAAGACTGAATTGTCCCTTCTAATGTGTCAATTGTAAAAACAAAATAAATGTTCATGTTATAATAATAATAATATGCCCAGAACATCCTCAGAAGAGGCTATTTATTTGTTGGTTGGTTGGCATTTACATAAATATAACAAAAACACTTTAAGGATTACATTTTTTAAATTAATAAATTAAAGAAGAATATACTAGTTCAAATTAACTTTGATCTATAAGGCCGCGGACTTATATAATGGTTGATGGATCAAGTCCCAAGTTGAGCAAATATTTAGTAAAGCGAGTTTGAGTAGTTGTGATATCACGATTGTGATTAACACAAATATGATAGCTTGAAACTTAACTGGTAAATCTAAATGCGCTGTGATTCAATAAATAGATTCCTAGCTCTTCAATCTTGCGTTTCAAGGTTTTCAATAACAGCCGCCTACCCACACCTTTGAAATGAAAACAAGAATACTGGAATCACTAAGGGCTTATGAGTGAAGGAAATTTGTGATTGGCACTTCTCACAATCATTAGATTGACATTCGGACGAGAATTGCTCTATTTTCAAAATTCATAAACTCCAGGAATAGATATGATTCCAGCCTGAACTGATTCCCTGCTAGTGAAAGTATCGTTGATCCTGATCAGCACACGTGGAACCAAGAGGTATTATATGCATAGCAAGAATTAAGATGTAAAAGATCTCTTTCATCTACTCAAACTATTCTTAGTTGTATCCAGCTCATATTTCTAAAACACGTGTCTAAAGTTCAGCCAAGATAGCTTCTATTGTCAACTATGTTCACAGTAAACAATGGTTCTAATTTGTGTTTTTCTTTCTGTGTGTTCCAGGTATGTGATGAATTTCAGCTTCACGTTCAGTTTGCACCGTCCAATATGTAAGTAAAGGGTTTATGCGGCTTTCAGGTGTGACGGCTGTTATTGAAAGCCTGTGAAACGCAAGATTGAAGAGCTAGGAATCTATTATTTTATTGAATCACAACGCATTTATATCAGCTGGTGAGAGTCAAATCGTAGATTTTTTAAATTTAATTATGGTGCTTTAACATCGATGATCATGCGCACCGTTTCCAAGTTCAGATCTTTCTAAATAAATGAGATCTCATTAGAGAGTCAATCCCGTCTTTGCTATCCTCAAGAGAATGAGGAGTGGGTAGGGATGCGCGAATAGTTGCAAGAATAGGGCAATCCAAGATCTGTAAAACAGTTGTATAACGCCACACTGACAATCAGTGGGAGGTTCTGTACGGAATAAGTGATCGTAGATGTTTAATCCTGTTTCACAATTCGGCCTTTCATAGTGAATGGTGAACAATATTGTCGTCATTATTATCTACAATTCTTGACCTTCCCCCAAGTTACTTAGTCTAGATTTCAGCCCCTTCTAATTCGTCAAGTTCAAGGTCACCCTCAACTAGAGCACACTAGATAGCTGACATGAAGGTCGCGCCCTGTGTCATCATAGTGAATGTCATCACTGACATGCAAATGAATGGCACGTTAGCATCTTGCGTGATGATGAATCGATAGTTCGACCTTATGACTTGTGTGTGTGTGTGTGTGTGTGTATTCCATTTGTGTTCTCAGCTTCTCAGACTCATTGGTGTTACCTTTCCATGAGATGTTCTCAAAGTAGATCACTCGGAGAAAAGAGAACGACATGCAACCATGTCAGTAGTCAACCTGGTAGTCAAGTGGTTAAGCACTCGCTTGCCATGCGGAAGGGACCGGGTTCGATTCCACGTGCTGACAAAAATTTGTATTCTTAATTTGGTTTCAGTTGTTTGTAAGGGATACCTTCCGGTGCGCTCGTGTTGACCCAGCACTTAATTGGGAAGTATTGTGTCACTTCTCGCCCATCAGAGGGTAGGCATACTACGGGATGGGCAGGCTACAACACAGACTACAAGCGTCTATCGTATATAGCTCCTGTTTCATGGCTACGAAATAAAAAAAGCTGTGAAACACTCATCTTTTTTTTTCTTTTTTAAAGCGCTAGTCCAGGTAGCGTCGGGATTATTATAGCTTATGTTCATTTGTGATCAGTTAACGTCCGATAAGTATTTGTTTCATTGTAGCTGAAAGCTAAAATCTTTCATGGCAGAAAATCGAGTTTTGAATGAAATCGAGTTAGAAGATAAGAAGGTGTATTTTATTGTGTGCTGAAATACTATTTTGGATTACTCGGCCATGGTTATTACTACATATGAATGATATGACATTAGAATAGAATACACATGACATAAAACAGAATATTAAGAAAAGGTCCAATGCTTCTATTAGCAAGACTTTAGCCCAAAAAATATGTCCAATCACCCTTTTTTTTGACCATTGTGGCTCCGTATAAAGAGTTTCTGTTTGTTTACCATGCCAATCATAATAGGTAATAATGCATTAATTATTCTAGAAATGTGTGGTGAAGTGTAGGAGCTAGGACTTGAGAAAGTCGTCTCGTTTTCCTTTTCGTCTGGGGGTGCTGCAGTTCCGCAGATCCTTAGCACTGGCCGCGCCTGAAACAGAGTTACAATATCACCGAAGCAACCAGATTATCAAAGCTTGCTACTTGAATGGAATCCCAAGACATTGATAGAACGATAATTTTGCAGAGCATTATGTTATGGAACTATAAAATATATCACCTGAGAAGATCGTGTCAGTCTGTCACGGTGACGAAATCCACCGGCAGGAGAATGGCAGATGTGACATCAGATGAATAGGAAATTATCTGGATCACTTTTCCTTGGCCTGAAGAACAGTTAGTCCTTTGTTGTAACACCTCTGGCTATAGGTCTTATCTTCTATTCCAAGTCCTGTTCTATCCATAGGTTCAATTCTGACAGTATGTTCCATTATATCGTAGTCCTATTTTCTTCTAGTCTATGTATAGGTTCAGTTGACGCATCCTCCATTGACGTGTCAAGGTAATCCTTGCTCGATCATGATTTCATTATTGAGATCATCTGCCAGGATCGTGTGTGTGAAAATGGTGGCTTCAATGACGGTGGTGTTGATGTTAGTTATGGTGATAATGTTATTGATGATGGTGACTAGAATGAAGGTTTTGATGATCCTGAGTTGAATGATCATGCGCCTGATGATGAAAGATACTTTTTTTTAATTTGTGTTGCCCTCCATTCGTAGGAAACTCACAAACTGGCTACCCTCATTAACCCCACTCAACGCGCTGTCAACGCTGACATGAAAGTTACGTTGAATGCACCAGTTCTCGTAGGACCACCAACGTTAGAGGAATGTCCAGCGAGGTGAAGTCTTCGTGATGCTGGCATTCCGGCCATACCGAAGCTGGGTGAGGTTAATGTGGGTAGCAGGTTTGTGAGTTTCCTACGGAAGGTAACACCCCCGTCGTAATAGGACCATGCACTTGAAAGCGACGGTAAACTAAAATAGAAAAAAAAGAAAATAATGTCGGTGATAATGGTGAGATCAAAAATGCTGAGGATGATAGAAATAGATATTAATATAATTAAAATGGTGCTGGTGAAAGAAACCTATTGAAGAAGATTATGATGACGATGGCTTGAAAATTATGAACAACATGATCATACTTTCAAGAATGTGGCTGCTACTGCTGTTGACAACTTGAATGAGAATATGAGTAGAGAAGCTGCTGATAAGATGGATGATGTTAATACTGATGGTGATGCAGCTCTTGATGAAGCTAATAACATATTGATACCCAACAGTTACTTCTGATGCCGCTGCTGCATGTAATGGTGGCGATGATGACAATCACATTAATCCTAACAGTGTCTTCTATGTATATGTATGTATATAAAAAAGTAACAACGATTTATTCTATTATACATAGAGAGCATAAACAGTTTCTTATGATGTGCTGCGACACGAGCTTAGGCAGGTCGTACACTGAAGAAACGCGTTTCGTGAAACCTATTTCATGCAACGGATTTCACAAAACGCATTTCACGAGACCGCGCACATTGGTGAAACTTTTTTAGTTCAGTTTCGTTCGTCATGTCATCCGATGAAGATGATACTGTCTACCTACATGAAAAATAAATAAATAAGAAACCTTTGAAAAAAAACACTTCTTCTTGCGCCACCATCTCCCATTTACTTTTGACAATGTCCCTATTAGAATATTCTTTCAACTTCTAATCAGGGATACTTTTCTACAGCCTCTACACTCTACAGCATCTTATTTTTTGACTTTTTTGTCCAAAATTTCGGATTTTCTTAATATCAGAGTCAAATTATAATTAATTAAAAAATAAATATAAATAGCATATCTAAAACAATAATATGCATACATACAAAATTTCATCAAAATCAGGTGTACCGTTCACGAGATATAAGCGTTTAAGTAAAAAGTTAGTGGTCAGGCGCATGGTCTCTTTCACCCAGAACCGCTAGTACGAATTCGATGAATTTGAAATGGGACCATCTACAGAATGTCTCCTAGATGTGTGGAAAATTTAATAATAATAATAATGATAGAAAATCTTATAAGGGCAAAGTTTTATAAGTAAAGCTATTAAGTCCAGAACTCGACGGATTTCATCAAAATCCGTCGAGTAGTTATCGAGATTTGAGCGTTACAAAGAATCGTTTTAACAGACCGACGGACCGACAGACGGACACAAAACCAAATTTGCTCAGGAGGTTATGAAACGTCCAGAAATATGAAAAAAATTGAAATCGGAGCAAAAAAATATTATTTTTTTTACAAAAACGAACACAATACTTCCGATTTCTAATATTAGAAATGTCTCGGAAGTAAAACAACAAAATAATAATAACCTCTACGGTCTATTAAATACTATTAATTAATTATCACCGAGAGATCACACGAAACTGAATCACACGAAACCAAATATTTCGGTTTCAACGAAACGCGTTTCATGCATTTCTAGAAACTGTAGTTTCTTGTAACCCAGTGTACGCGCCTCTGTGTATTTCAATCTATCGGTTTTGTGAAATCCAAATTTCACGTTTCAAGAAATGCGTTTCGTGAAACGCGTTTCTTCAGTGTACGACCTGCCTTAGCGATGCTCTCAGATAAATTCAATTAACGTCATCTCTCTCCATCATTATATCTGTGCCAAAGGAATTGGTTCTGGTTTCACTCCCACGGGTGTGTGTGTGTGTCTATGTGTGAATTGAAATAGATCTCTCGATTGTGTTGAAAGTTGAAGGCGAAGAAATTATGGCATGTCATGAGGAACTATATCAAAATTATGTGATGTGGACAAAATTACGACGTGTTATGAACGGATTAAAACTCTTACTCTCGGGACTCATTATTCCAAAAAGTCGGCTACTTTCTTGACTTTTTTTCTTTCGAAGTTTTTTTTAATGAGAAGATGTTTTTAAAAGGTTATTGTGCCCGGAACCGCTTTCGTATTACTTCAGGGCATTACACTTTTTTTTACCTCTACACCCTTGCCATTCCGGAAACGGAAAGAACTAAGTCGGAATTTTCCGCTCCGACCGGGATTTGAACCCGCAATCTCCGGGTCAGTAATTGTTGCTCTTAACCACTGAACCACGGAGGATACTGAAACAGATAATGCTTTAGGTACTTTATTAAAAACATAACAAAGAAAATTTTAACAAAATAAAAGAACATAGCGAAAAGAAGCAAAACGATGTTAAAATGTTCATCAAATTTTATGAATATTTAAAAGTTGGTTTTCAAAGTTTAGGTAAGCTCCAATGTGCAAAGTTGCATGTGTTGGACTTCATTGATTGGACTTACCACGTCCATAAATATCCACGCTAAGTTTTCGAACGTGTTGGAAGGATTGATGAGGTTTATTATTATTATTATTATGAAACTCTTTATTAGAAGAATTAACAGAATTAAAATACAAAATTAACAATATAATTATAAAGAGGAAAAAAATAAACAAAATTTATAAATATGTTCTAACTAAAGGGCGGGGTTATTGCCTATGGCAATCTCTTCCACTCGACCCTTAATTTTAATTGATGAACATTTTTAGAACTTGGATGTCTGAAATCTTGATTTTTTTTCTTTCCTTATCCTATTTCTTGATTGAAAAGTGATTATTTCATTACTCCATTATCTTTAGATCGAACAAATTGGCACTCGGAAATTTCCATGGAGCTTCTTCAAATCAAGTAGGAAGCTATCGTTCTTTAATTTCGCTCAGAGTTCCTTGAGGCAATCTCGTCTAATTTGTGGCTCCTGAGGAATCGAGGTATAACCTTTATCTTAGGATAATTCATGTACCAATATTGTATGACCTTAGTGTTACATGATCCTGTGGTACTTGGTAATGGTAGTAGAGTAGGTACACTATGTGGGTAATGGATCACTTGTACCAAATTTTTATCTGAAGAATTTCCATGTTTTTTTTTTTTTTCGGAGTCCAGGAATCTTGTTAAATTTTACGTCAAACAGTGTTGAAAATCATTTTTTGATTGTTTTGAAAACACGAAACGATTTCTGACAAAATTTTAAACTGACTTTATTATGAGCGAAGCCCAGAACACGATGAAATCCTTGGTAGAAAAAAAGCCCCATAAGAATGAGTAGACTGAAAAATCCAACTCGGTGAATATGACGTCACTAATACGTGTCTGCCTTTTTATCGCGTTCGTTTTTAGTTATTTTCATGGCGGGAATTTCTTTTTCTGGGATATTTAGTAAAATTGCAATTTTTTAAATTCATGTTGAAAATTTTGCTGGCTGAAAGTACTTAAAATGCAGGGGAACTATATTTTTTGTTACCTTCTCTGCCGCGCTGTCTCTTTCTTTGTATAGGCGTTCTTCACACCTCGGCCGATGTGTTTGATATCAGTCATTCACAATTCCATTTGAATTTTTTTTCTACTTGCAAGGGACCCATTAGTATTGTTATTGTTGTGTTTGTGTAATCTAATGTGGGTGAATGCCTGGAGGAAATCAACCTCAAGAGCAATCAGTCATCTCACAGCGTTTAAGTGTTCTTTGTTCTCGATCATGATCTTGCCTTCTGGCTCGTCCGATCGTTTATCCGACCAAGAACTTTGAATTTTCTTCTAATCTTTATATCTACAAATTTTATTTACATTTTTGAGATGGGATGGTAAAAAAGACCATTTATTTTTAACCACTTGTCAGGAAAAAAGGTTCCTCTTTAAATATTAACCTACCGAAAATTCATATCCCATCCCATAAATGGTCTTTGATGTTAAAATTTGGATGTAAAATAAATTATACAAAAAAAACTTTGATTTTAATGCCAAGATCAAACATTTAGTTGGTCCAGTTTCTGGAACTTCAGACTTTAGGTCGTGTTCTTAAAAAAGAACCAATTGCTCGTGAGCAAAAGCAAGAAGTAAAAGCAAAAGGTGTGATGGAAAAGGTAGAAGTAAAAGCAAAAGGTGTGATGGAAAAGCATTTGCTCATTTTCGTATTCGTAAGCATTTGCTTTTGCTCACAAGCAATTGCTCCATGTTCAAGTTACAGGAGCTATTAATAAAAAGAAAAGGTCCACTTTACGAATATCCATGACCAATTGACCATTTACTTCTAAAGGAGGAAAAACTTTTGCTTTGAAAACTTTATGAATAACGACTGAAGCAACTTTTGCTTTTGCTTTGAAGTAAAAGCTTTTGCTCTTAAAACTTCATGAATAACGACTGAATCAATTACTTCAAATTTCGTTGATAATATATTCCAGTAGATCATTGATCATTTCCAGTTAAGGTTGCTTTTTTAATTGCTAACTTTTTGGCAATGCTAACTTTTTTCAAATAATCAACTTTTTTTAAATAAACTGGGTACCTTTAAAAAAAATAAACTACAGACCTGAAATTTGTGTCACTACTGGTCTTGCATAAATTTTATGCCAAAAATTTCACAATCGCATTAGATAACACTAAACTTGAATTGCACAAAAAAAAAATTAATAGACATAAGTCAATTCAAGTGGCCTAAAGTCTCTTGTATTTCTGCAATATATTGTCTTGTTCTTTTTTTAAGTTGAGATCATTTTGTGTTGTTTTTTTTAGTTGAGATCATAAAAATAAAAGTAGATCAAACACTGAAGGATAAGTTCGAATATGCCTGGCGGTCAATTTTATGTTCGTGTTGTGGATTGTTATTGTTCTCGTTCTTATACAGGGTGGTCCAGAAAGTTCGCACCAAAATGATAGGGGTAATAAAAGAGACCATTTCCAACAAAAATATTCCCGGACATTTTCCTTTATTTTTTGTCGTTTTCAAAATGGCGGCCAAAACGTGTGTTTTTCAAATATGTGCGTTCAGAACCTTGACAGCCTAAATGAGCATTATCATTAAAACATTGAACGGGTTAATTTAACTTATTTTAATTAAAATTTTATTCTCAATTCAAAAATGCAACCCGTTTTTTTCTAGGTGGCACAGAAAAAATTAAAAAATCAAAAGCTAAACCAAAGTCGGAATATTTGAAAAACACACGTTTTGGCCGCCATTTTGAAAACGACAAAAAATAAAGGAAAATGTCCGGGGATATTTTTGTTGGAAATGGTCTCTTTTATTACCCCTATCATTTTGGTGCAAACTTTCTGGACCACCCTGTATAGAACTCTGATACCTGGAAATGTATATTTTTTTTTCTTTTGGTTGTGGTAAGTATTTTACTTTCACCTGAGCCCCAGTGTCCTTTGCAGTCATACCAAATTGTTTGAAAAGATCATGTTTGAAAATTTATGATTTCTAGCTATCTGCCCTTTACGAAGTAGGAGGTTAGTTCAACCCGCGAATTAACCTCCTTTTAAGTTTAAAGTTATCATATTTGTGTTAATCACTTTCGTGATATCACAACTACTCAACAGGCATGCACTTCACTCTGGATGTGAAAGAGTACTTCTAAATCAATAAAAGTTGTCATATTTGTGTTAATCTCAATTGTTATATCACAATTATTATAGCAATTACTCACTCTCGCTTTATTAAATCTATGCTGAAACCGGGACTTTTACAAGCCCACAATCTGAAACAGATTACAAGCCCACAAATCGCCCAAAAACCGCTTATGCAAGTGGGATGTAAATAGTACATTCAAAAATTGATTTACATCATCAGCTTAATATGAATTATTATTAACTATCAATCATATTCATGTGAGAAGAACGTAGGTACAAATATTATGTATTATCATGTTGCCAAATCTCAACTACCCACCCTTGCCATAAAAGGCTACTCTAGCCTAGATATTTTTGTACAGCAATTTTCTGCTGCTAAAAGATAACATTGCCCAACACTCTATTGCTGAGTCACTTGATTAACTCTATCAGCTTAATTTGTACGTAAACACCTAGTGAGATAATTATACAAAATGGTGACATGACGAAAGCTTTGAGCACACCACTATAAAGCAGGTAACAAATAGTTTGAGTCCGTTCTGTCTTTTCCCCATTATGCAAAAGTCCATTCCTATGTTCGATTTTTTGTATGAAGTATTACAAAACATCCATTAATTTTACTCTCTTTATATTATGTACTTACATTATTAATTTTTTATTCACAAATTAACGGTGATATACCCAATGTTTATCATCATAATCTTGTGAAATATGTATGAATTGCTATGAGCTGTGACCCATGGCTAAGCTCATTCAATAGCTAAAAGTCGTAAACGCAGTGTATCCTGAATCCAAAAATTTTTTGGATTCAGTATACACTGATTCAAGTCCCTTGTCATGTCGGAAAATTTCGCAAACAATAGAATCACCAAGGAAGTGATCATTGTACCAAACATTCTCGTGAAACACAATTAAAATTTCTTCGTCGGTGACCCAAATGAATAATGGATTACACGTCTTAAGTCATTCTCTTCCAACTGTTATTATCAGGCGCGGCCGGTGAGAAAATGATTTGGGGGTGCTGCCACATAAGCCGGATTTAACTGGCATTTATAGAGTCACACTCTTCATTATCTAAAGAGTTTGAGTACGTTTTCCATGCAAATCATAATAATTATGCATTAATTACTCTGGAAATGTGTTATGATTTTCATTGTGTCTGGGGGTGCTGCAGTTCCGCAGCTCCTTAGCACCGGCCGCGCCTGGTCATTCTATTCTATTCCAATTCACTGTACTCTTTTCCAATTGGATAGTTTGGCAGTGGATTAATGGTTGCGCCTTAATACCTAATCGATCTGATCGATCAGCTTATCGAATGCTCTCTTCACAGCCACTAATGAGACAATCAGATTTCTCCAGTGCCCTCACTGTGTCTATTTGATCAGCCAGTCGGTTTTTGTTTACAATAGGGATCTCCAAATCAATCACTCTTTACTTCTAATAATAAAACTTTTGTGGGAGGCACTGGAAGGTAACCACCAGGCGAGGTTAATGCTCAAAGCATTTTCTACCACCTAACCCTCAGAGTCTTTTTACTATGGGGTCACTAACTCAAATTAATGAGGAAAAATTCAAGCACTAGGTGGGATTCGAACTAACGGATTCCTACGCTACCTGGATTACGAGACTATAGTGCGTTAACCACTTGACTACCAGTGCACGGTAGTCAATCACTCTTGATTTGGTTTGTAGTCGTAAATTGTTTCCTTGTTCTCTGGGGCCCGAATCGCGAAACAGGATTAGATTAACTAATCCTACAGTATCCCTTAACACGCCCTCTGGTGGGAATTTCCACATCCACTGATTGTTTGCTAAGTTGTTTTGGAATATCTTGACTCAAATCTGGTACTCGGTTACCCAATGAGATTTGAATCAAGTCTGACAAGAATCAGCTGATTCATTTGTGTTATTCTGGGGCCTAGCGTTCTTATCAAATATATATTAAATAAAGATAAATACTGTTGGTAGTAACAGACCTCAGTAGCATAAATAGTTAAGAATCATTTTTGCAATTTGAGGAAAGATATGAGATCTAATGACTGGGGCAATTAGCTAGGTAGGTTAAAGAATTTCTCTAGAAACTTTGTTTCTGAAAATTAAATTGAAATACAGTGCTTACTTTATCCGGCAAGAATTGAGCTGTTTATCTTTCCTGTTTGAATTCCAGAATGAGACTCTATGTCTGTTGTCTCATCCTGTAATAAGTCTACAGACATAAAGTCTAAAACCGACCGCCGCCGCCGCCACGCGCCGTATAGCTTGATCGATAAGGCGGCAGACTTGTAATCTGGAGGTTGGTGGTTCAAGTCCCAAATTAAGCAAAAACAAACCGACAGACAGACACAAAACCTAAGTTGCTCAGGAAGTTATGAAACGTCCAGAAATATGAAGAAAAAAAATTGAAATCGGAGCAAAAAAATATTTTTTGTTTACAAAAACAAGCACTTCCGATTACTGATATTAAATTTTTTACGGAAGTCATCAGGAAAGCGAATTTGAGTATTAGTGATAAAAAAAAAAAAAAAAATTAGTGATATCATGATTGAGATCAACTCATTGGGTTAAAGGATTCTTTCACATCCAGAGTGAAGTGAATGCCCGAGGCATTCTCTGCCACTCAA
This sequence comes from Bactericera cockerelli, assembly GCA_024516035.1. Taxonomy (NCBI): domain Eukaryota; kingdom Metazoa; phylum Arthropoda; class Insecta; order Hemiptera; family Triozidae; genus Bactericera; species Bactericera cockerelli. The sequence goes on along the minus strand of CM044956.1, from coordinate 2,181,971 downwards.
CCTCGACAAGGTGCTGTCTGCCGATTTTCTCCTCCGCTACCTCACAAGGCCACGCTGGTCACTGCATGTGGTTCCGCCCAGTTAGGTTGAACCTTGTTCCTAATGAATTATGACCCGAGATAGACCGCTGCCGATGGATTCAGATAGACTAGATGCAGCCTTGGGTGGTTCTGTAGCAATCTAACACCTCTACCCCCGGCTTACTTCCTCTGTGGCTTGAACCGACCTCAGTAGCTTGATCGATAAGGTGGCGGACTTGTAACCTGGAGGTCGGTGGTTCAAGTCACGGTTTCAGCGTGGATTTTAGTAAAGCGAGTTTGAGTAATTGTGATATCACGATTGTGATTAACACAAATATGATAACTGAAATACTTCCTCTGTGATGAAATTTAATATCAAATGTCGGCGCTATCCAGATCTATCGAGCATGGTCATAGCGAGTTAACAACGCCCTCAGGCTGGGTGATGTAGATGTATTGCTAGTTGTGATCTAGTCAAGTACTTCCGTGTACATGCACCTGGGCTCACATCCAAGTTATAGGTTTAGTAATGATTTTTTTTTCTTCTTTGAACGTCGCTTTCAACTGCATGTTCATATCACGACGGAGGTGTCGCCCTCCATTCGCAGAACTATTACAATCCTGGTACCCACATTAACCTCACCCAGTCTCTGTTGGGCCGGAATGCCAGCATCACGAAGTTTTCAACTTGCTGGACGTTGCTCAACATCGGTGGTCCTACGAGAACTGTCTTGATATAAAAGTTTTTGACGAATGGTCTTGATTTATGAATGGCCTGTCATATAAAAAGAAGGAAAGAAAGGATTAGAAGGGGAAAATAACTTTATTGTAAGGTTATGTTAATCCGAATTTTCTGTTTTATTGTTACCATTATTTTTTTTTTAATTACCTATTATTTAAAAATCAAAATATTCTCTTTTACGCTTTAAAATGATTTTTTGATACTAAACCTGGGCGGAATTAATAAACGTGTTTGTTAATTTCGTATTATTAAGATGTTGGGGAAAACCGATGCTCAGCAATCACTTAAATTATCGATTTTGTCTATTAATGTCACCCTAAGTATTGAAAATTGTTTTTCGTTCATTTCTTTATTTATTTGTACATTAGTATGCCTTTTGTGTTGTTATGATGTTCTCTATACGGACTATGTAAATATCATATTTTTCATGGTTTTTCATATCATAACTGATTTCAGGTCCGTTCGAACTATCATAAATCATAATGCTATTAGCAGGTGAATGAAAATTCTGTGAAAAAATCTTTAATAGAACATAATGACTTGAGATTAATGAGCGTAGTTTCAAGGACAATGCGAGATAATAAGTACTTTTTTCTTTGTCTCGTTCATTTTTTCTTTTATCTCTTATTCGTGTGTGCACATATTTATCTAATACTCTCTTTTATAAGTATAGATTTATGTGCATAGACCGATCTCAGTAGCTTCATCGATAAGGCGGCGGGCTTGTAACCTGGAGGTCCGTGGTTCAAGTCCCAAGTTGTGCATAAATTTAGTAGAGCTAGTTTGAATAGTTGTGATATCTCGACTGATGTGATTAACACAAATATGACAACAACTTATGTATGTACAGGTACACAGTGCGAAAGCATAGTACATAGATTTAGAATAGAATATACCTTGTTCATAGTTGACCATCACTATTACCATGGTCTATTTCACTTATTCCTCATTAAACTTTTCTTTTCTTGTGTTCTCGAATGAGTCCACCGTTTTTGCATATTTTAAAAAATCATGTTTCAAAATTTCGGGTGGTTCAGTGGTTCTGCTTGTTTTTTTACAAAGTAACAGGTTCAACCCATTCTGTTGGAATCAACAGATCGGAAATGTTCACCTCAAGTATAGTAACCTAACTTACCGGTGGAGATGATTCACCTCACCGTTTGCATATTAAAAAAATGATGTTTCCAAATTTCGGGTGGTTCAGTGGTTCTATTTTTATTTATTTTTACAAAGTACCTAACAAGTTCAACCCATTCTGTTGGAATCATCGGATCGGAAATGTTCACCTTAAGTATAGTAACCTAACTCACCGGTGGAGATGATTCACCTCACCGCTCAGTGATGTGTTACCGGTAACCAGACGCTGTATGTGATTATTGTTCATGTAATGTTTGGTCAGCTAATGCCCACGCTACAAGAAGTATGTACGGGCAAGAAATACATCCATGTGTCCTATTTGTTTATGGGGCGTAAGATGGTAATGGATGAGGAGGTGAGCACGTTATTAGCTGATGTTAGGGGGAGTATATGTACCTACAAGTATAAATGTTTATACAGGGTGTAAAAGTTTTATTTTTAGAAATTTTCAGAATCAACTAAAAGGTGATTTTTCACCTTTTCTTAGGTGATTTTTCTAAAAATGAAGAAGAAAAAAATCACTCGAAGAAAAAAGTTTTCAACTGAAAAATAAAGTTGATCTTGTTGAAAAGGATTATTAAGTAAATTCCCAAGGAAATACGTTTTACCTAACATTTTGTACTTATTAGCATTCAAAACTAAGTATTTTGTTCATATTTCCGTTCGACGACATTTTCCGAAAAATGATCTGAGAGTATTTTAGTCTTGGAATGTTATTAATATTTATGTCATAAACTAATAAAACACCTCGCCTAGAGCAAGTTGATGGGGCAGTGTGCCTCTGACACAGGCAGCATTGCCTCGGTGGAAATCAATTGACAGTCTTTGACGAAGAAAACTCAAGGACCTCTTTTCTCCGGACAAAGTTGTAAACTTTTGGTATACGGTTTTAATGAGGGTTTTGCACTCCAGGGGTCGAGAATATATTGTAAAAACTTGGACACCCTGTATATTGAACTTGTTTTTTAACCACAAGACAGGAAATGAAACGAATCGTCCAAAGTGAATGAAAGTTTGATCAGCTAATAATTACCAACATGGAAGTAGGTTAGCTGGCTTTGTTAACTTTGTTTGCTCAAGCTATTAATTCTATTTGAAGACTCAATTAATGTTCACTTCTATGACTTGAGGTTTGAGGAGGATCCCAGAATAAAATTTGACTTCTGGTCAATTTTGTGTGGCTAACCTACTTTTGTTTGAGGTAATCCAATAGATAGAAAGGCATCTGTAATTGATTGTCTAGCCCAAAATAGCAGACATTTTTTTATTTATTATTTCAAAAAAAAAAAAAAAAAAAACAAATTGAGAAGAATGATGTAAGAAGCTCAACGTCCAGCGAGGTAAAGACTTCGTGATGCTGACATTCCGGCCCAACCCAGGCTGGGTGAGGATAATGTGGGTAGCAGGTTTGTGAGTTTCTCGCGAATGGAGGGTGACACGGATGACACCGGATTCCGTCCCGCGTGTTTTTTCCCTCAGGTAGTCGATACTGGTTTCCGTCCAGAATATCTCCCGAACACCCCCGTCGTTGTATGACCATACAGTTGAAACGCGTTAAACCCAAATTAAATTTAAAAAAAAAATTGATTTTTGTTCAATGGTTCTAATTTGTATTATTCTTTCTATGTGTTACAGGTATGTCATGAATTCCAACTTCACGTTTTGTCTGCGCCGTTGACTATCGAATATGTAAGTAAATTAGCTGTCGATTATGTACCCCACCCACTGCATGAATTTTTCTTCATTTATTTTAGTTTATGACTACATAATAATAAGAATCTGGAGGTTAGGTGGTAGAAAATGTTTTGGGCATTAACCTCGCCTGGTGGTTACTTTCCACTAAAGAGTATTATTATTAAATAAATAGGTTTTACGTATACACATTTATTAATTAAATTGTAACTAATATGCTGTACTGTATACTTAATGAGTACATACAATACCTAACACTTTAATTATCTAATTAAAGTGCATCATGTTATTTTAGACAGGATTCCGTTTTCTAAAAACCCTCTGGAGGGATAATCCCTCGTATTTTTATAGTACAAATATATAACTCTTCTCTCCATAGAAAAGGTTGCGTGTCAACTTTTTAGGGGAATTTATTAAAGGCGTTGTCCATGTCAAGAGAGATATAGAATAATGTGTATATCAAGCGATATACATGGACAATATGGACATGCATCATGCATAGATCACACAGAATATGGATAGTTTGTTATGGGTCAGATATAAACTGTTAGGCTAATGGGACTCCCTGTCTCGAGCCGACAGTCTAAATAAAGCACTGCTATCCTATACTGTACTATATATGTTACTAGCCGTTTGCCCGTGCTTTGCAACGGGACTAAATTTCAAATTTACTAAGGCATGGCCGTACTGCTGGACAGCAATGCCTTTTTGAACTTTTTATAATTTTTCTGGACAAAGCGATAATGGTTTTGGGGGGGTCAATTCTGAGACATTTTTCGCTATCTCTTGCCGTTTTGGCTGGGCAACTCCGGACAAACAAACAAACAAACAAACATAGGTAGGTAGGTAGGTAGGTAGGTAGGTAGGTAGGTAGGTAGGTAGGTAGTCCTTTTTTCTGTTTTATATATAGAGATGACGTCTGTCTCCATGGAGTTTCCCACAGTAGAGAAAGAAACAAACCGTCGGAAACAGAGTAAGCCAAGCTGACAGAATCAGTGAGAAAGCTGCCATTGTGAGATATTCGCAGGCGCTGAAATTTATGCGCTAATCCGCATGGGATTAACACACACTACCGCGATACCACACACTCGCAGCGCAGGTCACTTCCCACGCGCTAAACCAGTTCTTCGGATGATGGTGCGTTTGTAGAAAGTATGCCAGAAGTTGAGAGGGGAACACAATGGATAGCTAGACATTTTAATGAAAGCATTATGGTGTGAAAATAACAAGATAGAAATGGTGAAGATCATACAGGAAACAATTGAAAATGATGATTTTTATTGTTGAAAGCTTGGCTACATCTGGAGGGGGGAATGATGGTTTCCAGCCAACTATATTTCAAAGTTGGCTCATCCTGAACCACATATTTCTATGTGCAATCAACCATCGGCATCGTGAGGACTTGGACTTTTTATTTATAAGCCATTCAACTCTTAGAAAACTAGCCTGGCTTCTTCAGTCAGTTTTCTGTTTATAGTACTCTAAGATTCACACAAATGAAGGTGTAGGTGAACACCGTTAAACACACCTTCATACTGAGCAGTACCGACAGACAGACAGACTGCATATCACGGACACCCACCTCAAAGTTAACAATGGAAGCTAGGAACATGCGATGGACATTATATACAAGGTGTACCTACAAGTATTTTTTTTTTTTTTTTTGAAAAATTCGGAGTCAATCCTAGGGCACATTTCTAAGACTAAATAGTCTCATTTCCGAATTATGGCCTTGAATGAATTTGCCGAAATATGAACAAAATAATAAGTCAGTTTTGAATGCAAATATACAAATTTTTAGGTATTAGATATTTACATAATGACATGAGAACCATTTTCACTTCTTTTCCAAAAATTCAAGTTCACTTTTCAGGTAAAAACTTTTCATTAAAGTATTTTTGTTTTCATTTTTTGGAAAATTACCTAAGATTATTTTAATCTTAAAATGTCTCCTGAAGTTGATTCTTAAATTTTCTATAAAAAAAACTTGGGGCCAAATTAACAGACCTTTTTGTAATACCACTGTGGCGCTAAGTCTCGGATTGCGTACTGTGTCAGATGGGGAAAACCGATGCTAAGCAATTATTTAAGTCTTGGATTTTGTCTATTGGAGTGGGCGAAACATGTCGACTCTGTGAACTTTTATAGTTATTTTTTATCTTTTTCTCAATTGTCTATTAATTTCGCTCTTAGGCACCCTGTATGTATTAAGAATATATTATAGCAGGAACTCTACAACACAAAGGAACACACTACTGCAAGAACAGACACCCGGAACAGTGTCTGTTCTTGCAGTAGTGTGAGACACGGAACTCTTGCTGTAAGGCCGGCCATTCACGTACAGTCCAAACTGTCAGTTTGGACCATCAGTCCAAACTGACAGTTTGGACTGTAAACTGAGATGCCCACTAACATTCAGTTAAAACCATCAGTTCTCACAATGGATTCCGACGACGACATCGCTGTTCTCGTATTATTTTTCGTAATAATCAAGAAAAAGAAAAAAAGAAAGCCTAAAAAGTCAGTGGTGCAAGAAGTGGTTTCAATATTCTGATGTTACTTTATTAAAAGAATTATCATCTGAGGAACCACTAGATTACCTGAATTATTTGCGAATGTCGCAAACGGCGTATGAAAAATTACTTTTACTAGTTTCTCCATTGATTAAGAAACAAGACACAGCAATAACTCCACATGAAAGATTGACAGCTACTTTGAGATTTCTAGCAACTGGTCGTTCGTATGAGTGTCTGAAATTCTCAACAAGGATATCACCTCAACATCTTGGAAAAATCATACCAGAAACGTGTGCCGCCTTGATCAAAGTTTTTTTGTGTTTACATTTTCTAATCTTTTCAAAAATAATTCTTGTCTGGTGATTCTTGTTGTTTAATAGTTTTAAATTTCCTTATTCCTTTTAAGAATTTAAACAAGTTTTTTTTCCGAGATGGAAGCCAAATTGAAAATAATTATTACTATTTCGATCTCAGCCTTCTCATCGAAAGAAGTACGTTGCTTAACTTTGATGGTCCCACGAGAACCGGTGCATTCAACGCGCCATCAACGCTGGCGTTGATGGCGCGTATACATTTGTTTGTTTATTTGTTGTTGTATATATTTTCCATATACATATATATACAACATGTCTATTGTAAATTAGTTTGTCCAAACTACATATATTCTTTATGTTCCTCGGAATTAACATTCCAGAGACAGGGCTCTGATCTTAAAATTGCAATGAAATCGACAGTTGCTTGAGATGCCTTTTGGCGCGACATTTTTAAAAATTCAAAATCGGTAATCTGAACTCTGAAGAGAAATTGGTTAACTGAGGACTGAAAGCGCCATTCACATAAAAAATTTAACTGTCAGTCCAAGCACCTTCAGTTCAAAATATAAAATTCTTATAATCCTACAGTCCAACTCATTAGTCCAATTGGACTGTAGTCCACTGCCATTCACGTCAGTCGAAAGTATCAGTTTGGACTGATCAGTCCAAACTGTCAGTTTGGACTGATCGTGAATGGCCGGCCTAAGATAACAGTTTTTCTTCTGTTTTCCATTGTCCTCCCACAGATAGGGCCCAGGTGTAGTGCCCTGGTGTATCTGCCTACGACTCTCCTATCTGTATTGCCACCGGACCTCAGTAGCTTGATCGATGAGGCGGCGGACTTGTAACCTGGAGGTCGGTGGTTCAAGTCCCGCTGTTAGCGTAGATTTAGTAGAGCGATTTTTAGTAGTTGTGATGTCACGAAAGTGATTAACACAAATATGATATGTAACTTTTTTTAAATTATCTGTATTGCCAAATTGTCTTTTGCTTACTGCCCATCATTTCATTTTTTTTTTTTACTTTCCTTATCCTATAATAAGGAAAGTATTGTATTCGTCGAAAATTTGACCTACCCAGCTTTTCACATTTCTGGACGAATCATAGCCTCAGGATACCAAAAAAGTGGTTTTCAGCCATTGGTCCGTGCGTCTGTCTGTGTGTGTGTCTGTGTGTCTGTGAACAGGATATCTCAAGAACGGTAAGAGCTAGAGACTTGAAATTTGGTATGGTAATTAATTTTATACACCAGACGAACCATGAAACTTTTGGTTGAAATCGGCCGCATTCTGCGGCCGCAGGGCCGCAAATATTGGCCGCAAGCACCGCTTCTTTGAATTGGTTAAAGATACAAAAAAAGTTAGAGAACAACATTTTCTCAGATTAAAAAAATAATAGGGGTTCACTCTGATCATTTTTTTGATATCTTTAACTTTTTGGAAACCGGCCCCAATTTACCGGTATTGTAGGGGGACCCGATTGGACTAACTTTTTTATTATTCATCCTAGATGGGGGTTGTGCCATATCAAATTAAATGATTTTGAAGTGCTGATCACGAATTTGGCATTGATTTTTAGTTATCTGTTACCGTTCAGTCACCAGTGGCGGAATTCGACTCCTTTTTGGGAGATAAGGAAAGTCGTGTGATGTTTACACCAGATTTTTTTTTTTTTTTAACTTTATTAGGAGGACAAAGTACAATAGTAACAGTATAAAATTAAGAAAAGAAAAAAAAAAAACAAACAACAGACAAAATAAATAAGTAAAAAAAAATAAAATAACAAGAATGTCCTGCCTAAAGGGCGGGGTTCTTGCCTGTGGTAATCTCTTCCACCCAACCCAAGGCAATCTCTTCATTGGTACTCATTGGTGCATTGTTAGTGAAGTGGTTAAGGCCCTAGTCTGGTAATCCAGGTATAGCGTAGGGATCCGTTGGTTCGAATCCCACCCAATGTATGAATTTTTCCTCATTAATTTTGTGACTACATTATAATAAAACACTGAGAGTTAGGTGGTAGAAAATGCTTTGAGCATTAATCTCGCCTGGTGGTTTTCTTCCACTAAAGAGTGATATTATTATCTATATTGCCACTTTCAACAATGCTGCATTGTGGTGGTAATAACCTCCCGTTGAGTGGTTTGTGCCTCAAGGTGGTCAAAAAGCTCGTGCTAGATCTATTGTTGCTATTGGTGGTTGGTGTTGTTGTTATTATACTCGGGAGATAAAATTACACGTTCTAATGTCCTGAAGGCTGTAGGTGATTGACACTTTAAATCTCTTTCTCTCTCTCTCTCTTTCTCTTTTATCTCTCTCTTTTTCTCTCTCTCTTTCTCTTTTATCTCTGTCTCTCTCTCTCGCCCCCCTCTGCCTTTCTCTCTCTTTGCAAATATTGTTAGCTAATTCTCGACCTGAACTAATTGAATTTCAAAGTATCGAGAACGGGACACAGACATGCGAGTTGACTCTGACAGTGAAACAAAGAAATAGCCCAACTGCCAATACAGGCAAATTCTTGAGCTCGATTGACAAGTTCAACCAAGTTCAGGACATTCTGATGCTACCAGGTACTGAGTTGGCGTATATCTAATATGTTTTTTTTTTTATATACATAATATATGAATACAATTTTTTGTCGACTCGGGGTTTCAAACCCGGGACCTTTCGTATCGCAATCGAGTGATACAAATATGTATTTGTATTTTGTGGCGCTGCGCTGTTCTAATACTGTTAGTGTAATGGGACTCCCTGTCTCGAGCTGACAGTCTAAATGAAGCACTACCATACCATACCGTGATTTAGATATCAATACCTAATATCCCACGGACACGGAATTATTATTATTATACTACTACCATACAATCCTGTCCAGGTTGCTCAATTCCTGGATTTTCCAACTGGGAGAGAATTCGGAGAGGAGTACTGATCTGCTGTCACTGCTACAACAACAACAACAACAACAAACACATCAACAACCATACACTCCTGATGCTATACCATAACAATCGGGCTAGAATTTTTTGTTTAAATAAGACAAGTATAAAGATTATCATTTTTATATTAATCTCAAGAGATGTGATAATCACACAGTTCTAACTTATTAAAATACTCGATTTAAGGGTTGGGTGGAAGAGATTGCCATAGCCAATAACCCCGCCCTTTAGTTAGGACATCTGTATAATTATGTTTCTAGTGTTGTCAGTTTTGCATTTTATTTTTATGTTTTTTTGTTCGTAAATTAGAGTATGTGTGTATGTCCTGTTCATAAAGAATTGAATAATAATAATAATAATAATGAATCATCATCACAAATCTTTGACCTCCAGTTTACAAGTCCACCGCCTTATCGATTGAATAGTATAAGTAAAGTAGTTATAGGCATGCACTAAGGCTAGAACATCAGCTATCAAACGCACCAAGATGGCTATTATTCAATTAAAAAAGTGAAATTATTGACGATAATCTTTATAAAAAAATCGTATCAAAAGAAAGCAATAAATTCACATGAATATTATACAAAAAGACCTACGGTTCATGTATGTAGATGCTTGACTGTATGTACAGCATAATAATAATAACAAATAAGCTATGTAGATTGTAGATGCATGACTGTATCTACAGCATAATAATAAGCAATGATAATGATAAGAAATAAGCTAAAACAATAGAGATAATAGCTGTTATGAATGAAAATAAAAGAAGTCAGCAATCCAAGCATGAAGAAGATGCTATCTAAACAATTGCATTAGGTTATTAATGTTCTTGATAATGCTGATATAACTGAAATTAATAAAACCAGAAATGATGGCTAACAGGCGCGGTCGGTGGGGAAATATTTTGAGGGTGCTGCCACATAAATGGGATTCATAGAGTCGCTCTTTCAGCATCTATAGAGTTTGAGTTTGTTTACCAATCAGTATCAGTAAAAACTGAAAGGAGAGAGAGAAGTTGTACTAGATGTACATGAATATCAGAAGATACCTGGATAGCTGTTTCGAGCTTATTAGCTCTCACCATTGCTGCTGATGAGAGCTAATAAAAAAGCATTAATTATTCTAGAAATGTGTGATGATTTTCATTGTGTACGAAGTAGGACTTGAGAATATCTTCTCTTTTTCGTCTGGGGGTGCTGCAGCTCCTTAGCACCAGCCGTGCCTGGTGTCTAACATCATAGGCGAAGAACTATGAGACGAATAGTTATGATAGTAACTCAAATAATAGAATTAAGTCAGAGTAGAACTTTCACATTATGAGATTTGTAGAATGCCTTGTGACCAACTAGTCCAACTACTACTGTTGAGGGCTGGCTCTTTCCGGCCCCATCCAGGCTGGAAGAGGTTAATGTTGTGAGTTTCCTGACTCTTGCAACTCTTTTGCCAGCTGTTCTGCATTATGTCTGACTAGAATACTAGATTCGTAGCTATGTTCATGTGAAAATCTATTACTTATAGGTTTATTCCTGCTGTTGTGCTGCATATCAGACCAGAAGACTACTAGATGTTTGTTTAGAATGTTTAGTGAGTTGCCTTTATGCATGTTCATATATTTTTATATAAATACCTTAGTATTCTATTCACATAGAATGTTTAGTATCTATTTTCATATATTTTTATGTATATCTATGACTTTCATGTTCTTTTAGCGAGTACAGTCAGTACCGACATCACTATCACTATATTCAATTATTTGTACATATTTGTACCTATGTATATTGTTTGTACATATTTGTTGTATGTATTTAATTGGTTGTATAAATGGAGACTTGGAATTTTGCATTGTTCTTTACCGGAAACAGTTTTCATCCTCCCGTACAGCGAGTTCAATGCACGGAAATGGGGCTCGATTTTCTTTGTTAAATAGGTATGTGATGCTGATGCGTGTTGTTATGTTTGACAGTAGTTGATGGTTGAGGTATTCAATCGGAGTGTGTGTGTGTTGATGTGTGTGTGTGTGTGTGTGTGTGTGTGTGTGTGTGTGTGTGTGTGTGTGTGTGTGTGTGTGTGAGAGAGAGAGAGAGTGTGTGTGTGTGTGTGTGTGTTAAACGGTGATGTTTATTCGGTTCTATACTAAGATTGTTTTCCAATTTGATTATGTGCTGGAAAATTGAGTGTGTGTTGGTTTATACGTTCAAGTGTTCAAAATGGTTCCGGATTTGGGTTTACGACTGTTTAGACTGCGGGCATTTTATTTCAGGCGTATTATAACTGCGTGTACTATCTGTCTTCCTGTGGCTAATGTATTCCTTTTTTGTACCATTAATAAAATTGATTCTTCAAAGTTTTTCTTTAATGAATGTCACTGGTAGTCAAGTGGTTAACGCGCTAGTCTGGTAATCCAGATAGCGTAGGGGTCCGTTGGTTCGAATCCCACCCAGTGCATGAATTTTTCTTTTCTTTTTCTTCTTTTGAGTTTATGACCGCATAATAATAACACTCTGAGGGTTGGGTGGTAGAAAATGCTTTAAGCATTAACCTCACTCGGTGGTTTTACTATCTCACCTGGTTGTAGGGTTTTCAGTGAAACCCTCACAATTAACATTGCTACCTAAAAAGTATTACTATTATAATTAAAGCAATTGCATATTTTAGCCTTTTTTTGCTGCATAAAATCCGGGCTTTAATTATAATGTTCTGTCATCCTTCATGATTGAAATTGTAGGTCTTTCTTTGGAATACTCGTACAGTCGAAATATAGTAAGTTGAAAATACAAGTGAACTCAAGGGAACGGATTTTTTTCTTTTTTATCCATGCTTCTCTTATTCGACTGTGTTTGCAACTCTAGGAATTTATCATTAGCAAAAATCTTACCTATGAGGCAAGATCTATTCCCTATTAAGGAACCAGCCTTAGGTGACAATTTAAATAGGTACTAAAAAGGTAAGTTACTAATTCCTCTGCAGTTATTTTTTAATTGTTTGCTATAAAAATTCCATATTTGTCCAGCTTAGAAGTAATTGAGTCCTTATCTAACTGATCGTATTAGACATTGAGTAACTGATACGTAAATAAACTTTTTTTAAATATAATTATTCATGTTTTTTATGTATTAAAAAAAATTAACCCAGGGAACCAAGTATTCAAGAAGCATTTCCTCTTTGAATGGCTAAAGCAATTTTTTGGTGGAGAAAATTATTAGAACGGGTGTCACCCGTTAATTCAATCAATTTCTTTCCCAAATAATAGTCTAACCATTTCTTAAATGCGACGCTCCAAGCACCCATGGTTTCCACAGCAACAGGTTGGAAAATGTAGCCTCTCTTTAATAACAACAACACTATTTAGTGGAAGGTAACCACCAGGTGAGGTTAATGCTCAAACATTTCCTACCACCTAACCCTCAGAGTCTTATTATTATGTGGTCACAAACACAAATAGTTGAGGAAAAATTCGTGCACTGGGTGGGATTCGAACCAACAGATCCCTACGCTACCTGGATAACCAGACTAGCGCGTTAACCACTTGACTACCAGTGCACTTTAATTTCAATGTCTTTTGTAATCTTTTTAATAGTCTTAATATTGTTCATTCTTATTTTTGCACATTAGCATTAATTCAAACAAATGAAGGCCAAAACTTTCAAGTCATTAAAAAATCAGAGTGTTCATCTTGATCTTGTTCTTCGTGGCAGCAGATAATTCGAGAGCCTCCCTCACATCTCCTGAATACATCATCCGTTGAGTAGAACCATTAAAGTGAGAACTTGCAATTATATACAAGGTGTTCTCAGTAGGTCAGAAGCTTGATCGATAAAGCAGTGGACTTGTAACCTGGAGGTCGGTGGTTCAAGTCCCGGTTTCAGCGTGGATTTAGTAAAGCAAGTTTGAGTAGTTGTGATATCATAATTGTGATTAACACAAATATGATAATTTTTAATATTTTTTATACAAGTTGTCCAAGTTTTTTTTTATATAGAAAATTTCAGAATCAATTCTAAGGGACACTCTAAGGCTAAAATAATCTCATATCGTTTTTCAAAAAAATGCCATCCAACGGAGATACAAACAAAATAATAACTCAGTTTTGAATGTATAAATATTTGATAGAAAATGTTAGGAAAATAGATAGGTATTTGTTACATACATACTTTGAAAATTTACTGAATAAGCATTATAAAACAAAGACATGAGAACATTGAGAACCATTCTCACTTATTTTCAACAATGTCAAGTTTAATTTTCAGGTGAAAACTTTTTTTTTCAAGTGAATCTTTTTTTCGTTTTTCGAAAAATTACCCAAGATTATTTTAGTCTTAGAATGTCTCCTGGAGTTGCTTCTGAAATTTTCTATATAAAAAACACGGACACCCTGTATATGTACATAAATTAACCGAGATTACCTCATGAGGACACCCTGTATATGTACATAAATTAACCTGGATTACCTCATTAGCACTCAGCCTTGCTCTCGAAACTCTCCGCGAACTTTAAGCCTCCTAACCACACTTTAAACTTGAAAGACTACATGAACAATCCAAACACAATATTAAGCAGTCTGTTCTGTGCACTTGAGAAGTTGCCAAGTCTCCTTGGAACTTCTCATGACATTCACCCAGAACTTGTATACTTTTTTAGCTTATGTAAATTACATAAATACATACATTATCTATGTCTTTATTTAGCTATGTATTTATAAACATCAATATTATTGATCATTCAACTAAAGATTAAAGATCCTTGCCAACTCTGCCCTTTGGTTCTGAAACTCCTGTAATTTCGAAAGCACGTTTTTGATTTGTTGTAGGGCCCAATATTTTTTACTATTCGAAAATAAGAAAGACTTGTCAGTTCTGTAAAACGTCTTTTGCAATGGAGAAGATAATAAGCATAATTTGAACTTGCGATTGAAAGCAAATTAAATTGTAGAGAAATCTAAACTACGTAGAGCGGTGGCAGTTGTGGGCTGTGTGCCCCAGGGAGATGAGTTGGTTGACTTGTTTTATAGATATGTAGTAAAATAAATATTATTCAAATAATAATAAAAAAAAAAGGTACTTGTAAACTACATTTTAAGGATGATCCTTAGTCAATTTTACAAATCTGATCCATGGTCTTTGTTAAACATCTCTATTTCACATCTCTCGCTGAATCCTACCTTTGAATCTTGGACAGTTTCCACGTTGGATCGCCTAACTCATGCCTTTATCATGGCCAAAACAATCACCACCTGGGGCAAAGGCTTCTCCCAAACATGTAAAGAAGAAGAAGAAATAGTAAATATATTTACTACAAACTGACATCACTGTGATGCTTGCCGTGAGACACAGTATTGACAAACTTTAACATTTTTAAAGTACATAATTTTTAATGTACACTTTAACATTTATTACTACACATTTGCGTTGTATTATGTACTCACTTAACAACTATACAAACAAACTACACGAATTCACACATATGTACACATATTATATACTCTTACCAATTTACCATCTCGTATTTTCAAACTAAGGACCAAAGTTCTCTGGTTACCCTTTCTCTCTTTGGAATTATTACCTATCAAACTCAAGATCAAAACTCGAACTTGAGTCCACCTGAAGATTCAAGACCAAATCACTGAGTCCAAGTACCGGATCACTAAGACCAAATCACTGAGTCCAAGTACCGGATCACTAAGACCAAATCACTGAGTCCAAGTACCGGATCACTTCTGGTCTGAACTCAAAAGACCCAGGAGCAAGAATGACTCATCCACTCTGTCTGTGTGAATCACGAACCAGTTCACAATGTGCATATTATATACACACACTTGTGCCATACATAACATTAGTGCCTTAAAGATATATCGAATATATGGACATAGAATATTCACCAATTTATACAGGGATGTTTGGAATTTTCGTCGAAAGATGTACAGTAGAAGTATTGTCACCGTGGCAGAGTGAGTTAGCGCGCTAGGCATTGCACGCACGGTGACCTGGGTTCGATCCCCAGCGGGACAGGATTTTTTCTGCTCTGTACTTGGATGTTCGGGGTCCATTCATACCTCGTGAGGAAAAATGAGTAGTTATTTGTTTGAGTAACGACCAGTGGCGGCATTACTGGAGTAAAAAGAAATTAATGTAATAGAATTCGAAAAGTGAAGGAGGTTCTTAGTAATGCTGTGCTATTCACAAAAAATGTGAAGTGTCCTTCTGCTTCACCACAAATAAAATAATACATACACACAGTCGAACCTGGATGTAAGAGAAACCGCCGACCTCAGTAGCTTGATTCGATAAGGCGGCGGACTTGTATCCTGCATGGAGGTCCTTGGTTCGAGTCCCGGGTTCAGCGTGGATTTATTAAGGCGAGTTTGAGTAGTTGTGACATCACGAAAGTGATAAACACAAGTATGATAACTTTCTAACTTTATGTAAGAGAAACCTCAATATAAGGGAACAATTTACAGGTCTAATTTACCTATCTACAAAACGGAAAATAACCTCATAAGAGAAAGTATCCTCGAAAATTTGACTTACCGAGCTTTTCACATTTCTGGACGAATCATAGCCTCAGGATACCAAAATAATTGTTATTTTCGGGTGATAAGAAAAGTTTTGGTGTCACACCAGTTTATGTATCTTGGTTAAGTTGGAGTCCTCGTCTCTTCTGATATTTTGCACAGCTATTATTCTTCGCGAGTTCGCTTGCGAAATTCTGCCTTATTATTCTTACACCCTGTATATCTTATAAATTCAAATCTCACAAGAGATCTCAGGATGCCTCAGGACATAAAACTTACCGGAGAAGCTTTTTTTTTTTTTTTTTTTTTTTTTTCCCTTAGGCGCTTTAACACCACTGGTGTAGTGGGTCGTTCGCGCCGATTCCTCAATGAACTAAATCAGGTTGATTAGTTTAGTTTGTTTTAGATACTCCATGAGGGAGTCAATAGATGAGCAGTCGTCGATAAGGCTAGGTTCAACGGCAAAGGATTTACGTATTTGGATATGGATTCTACATGAGAGAATGTGTTTGACAGACAGTATCTCTCCGCATTGGCAGACGGGTGGAGATGTCTTGAGGAATAGAAACTTATGGGTGATGCGTGTGTGGCCAATGCGGAGTCTAGTAAGGACGACTTCTTCAAATCTCGTGTTTCTATTGGACGAAGACCAATAGTCGACCAAAGGCTTGATTGATTTTAATTTATTAGCATTGGGTTCAGAGTTCCATGATTCTTGCCAGAATAATTTTATGGTCTTATTAATGAAAGGAGAAAAATCTTCAGAACAGCAAATTTTTAAAGTATCATGGGAGTCATTAGGAAATTGGGTAGCTCGGTCAACAGCTTCGTTCCCACTTATACCACAGTGGGAAGGACACCACAACAAGGATAGTTGTTTTGAACAGGTTTTGAGGTCCAAAATTGCTGAAAAAACCTTTGTAACAAGAGGATTGGTTGCTTTAGGATTAGCTAAAGAATTCAAAGCACTTAGAGAGTCAGATACAATTAGAAAGTTAGAGGATGGGAGATATTTAATGTGGATAATACAAAGAAGCAATGCAATTAATTCAGATGATAAAACACAGTTCACATCGTTCAGTTTGTAGGAGTATATGATATTTTCAATACTGTAAGCACAGCTTGTTAAGTTTACTGATTTTGACCCATCAGTATAACATACTACATGATTATTGTACTTGCCATCAATAATTTCTGCAAAGTTTTGACGGTGCACTGACGGAGCTATATTACTTTTTTTACTGGCGTGAAGAGAAAGATCTATATCAGGGATTTCTAGAGACCAAGGCGGCTTGGGCTTGACAAATGGAGCAAACTCACTTAGCTTTGTCAACCGCGTGAATTCATTGTATTGATCCACACGAGTAGACAATGGTAGCGGCGAGTTACAAGGATAATTATCATCAGTATGATTTGATTTGAAGAGGATCTTATTTACAGGATTGAGAGGGCAACTACCGATTTTCGCAACATATTTCAACATTAACTTAGTCCTACGTAAGTGTAAAGGTAAAATACCAGATTCAACATAGAGACTGGGAACAGGGCTGGTCCTGAGAGCACCAGTAGCAATCCTGATTCCCGCATTATGGACAGGATTTAATTTATTTAGTAAACTTGGTTTAGCAGAGGCGTAAATAAAGCAACCATAATCAAACAAAGGTAAAACATATGATTTATACAATTTTAGGAGAGTGTCACGGTGAATACCATATCTTTTATTCGATACCATTTTTAGAACATTTAGGGCAGTGGTGGTGCGATTTTTTAGAGAAAGAATGTGTTTTGTCCATTTCAACTTGCAATCCCACGTCAAGCCAAGAAACTTAACCTGGTCAACAAAGTTCAACTGGACATTGTTATAAAACAAAGGAGGAAAATTCGCATTGCGTGCTCTAGAAAAGGTAACACATACTGACTTGGAAGGATCGGCGGAAAAAATTAAACCATTCTGATTAGACCAGGTAAGAATGTCATTCAAAGTACTTTGAATGCGAGATCTCATTAAATCAGTATTTTTGCCACGCGCAATAATCATGAAATCATCAATGAATAGGAGTCGCTTTAAAGGGGCTTTTACCAAGTTCAGAATGTCATTGATAAAAACAATGAAAAGCATAGGGCTCAACGATGAACCTTGGACTATGCCATTTTCCAAAGGATATTTATCAGATAAGGAATTATTTAGTTTAACTCTGATGAATCTATTATTTAAGAAATTACTTAGGTACTGAAGTAAGATACCATTGATACCAAAACCAACCAGAGACTTCAGAATTTTGTGGCGCCAAGTCATGTCGAAAGATTTTTGGCCGTCTAAAAGTACTGCAATGGTGCACTCCTTTTTGAGTAGGCCACGAGCCACCTCTTCTTCAAGAAAGGCTAAATTATCCAAAGTAGACCTTTTAAAACGACCACCACTTTGAAAATGACTAATTACGCCTTTCTTCTCAAGTATCCAAGTCAATCTTTTGTTAACCATTTTTTCTAATAATTTACTCAAACAATTCAGGAGAGAAATAGGGCGATAGCTGGAAGGAAATATCTTGTCCTTACCAGGTTTCAACAGAGGAATAATTAAAGCCTCACCCCATGACGAGGGAAACTTACCTGTCCTCCAAATGAAGTTATAGACCTCCAATAAGGAACGTAAGGCATTTTCAGGAAGCTCTTTCAATATTGGAAAAGAAATGCCATCAGGTCCAGCGGCTTTAGATGAGCAAGTAGAAAGAACATCACATAATTCTTGATAAGTAAAGGGAACATTAAAGTCAGCTCTATGATTGAAATCTATTTGTATAGGAATACTCTCACAAGAAGCTTTGTGCGATAAAAATTCATTGCTAAAATTAGCATTGGAGGAAACAGAAGAAAAGTGAGAGCCTAGTAAATTAGTGATAGAAGCTGTGTCATAAATTATCTTACCTGGGTCATTGATATCCTGAAGAGCTGAAATACTTCTAGGAGAATACTTACCACGTAGTTTGCCCATCTTATGGAATAATTCACCAGAAGAATGAGATTTGTCAATAGAACCAACAAAGTTGGTCCAGGATTCTTTCTTTTTAACCTTAATGGTTTTCCTGGCGATAGCTCTTGCTTTCATAAATGCAATTCTGTTATCAGGGGTAGGATTACGTCTGAGGGAACGCAGATACCTCTTCCTATCCTTTATAACCTTCTTAACCTCGTCATCCCACCATGGTACAGGAAGCTTATTTGGAGGTAGATGTTTAATGGGAATGGAAGAGTTAGCCGCACTAATAATATTAGTATTGATAATGGAAATGATATTGTCTATATCTGTATCATTATCAATAAGGTTAAAATTAAATGTAATGTTTGATCTGAATTTTTCCCAATCAGCTTTTTCATAGAACCAAATTTTTGGGAGGGATGAAACAGACTGAGAAACATGAGGTAAGGGAAATTGATGACTAATAATAATAGGAAAGTGATCTGAAAAATGGATGTCATTAATGGTGTTCCAATTCAGATCAGGATATAAAATTGAAGAAGCAAAGGAAAGATCGATGGAAGAATGAGTGAGGTGCGATAGATTAAAGTGGGTGGGACTGCCTGTGTTGAGCAAAAGTACGTTATCATTGTTTAGGATAAATTTCTCGACTTCCCTACCTTTAGTATCGATTCTAATGTCACCCCAAAGTGGGTTGTGAGAATTAAAATCACCTAAAAGGATGAACGGAAGTGGGAGTTGATTCTTGATGTTTGTCAGATCAGATTCGAAAAATCTTAACTGCGGTGGTATATAAATATTACACACACAAACAGGTTTATCAAATCCAGGTAATTTAACCAGGACCGCAATACATTGAAAATTAGAATGGATATTTATTTGTTTAGCGTAACATGTGTTATGAATAAAAGTGCAAACACCACCGCAAGCTATATTTCCATCAAGATAATCAAACCTATATAGATCGAAATTATTAAGCTTGGGAGTTTTATTAGGTGATAAATGGATTCTTGTATACAAATAATCATTGGATCGATCTTACGCACAAGGCATTTAAGTTCGTCCATGTGATTAATTAGACCATTTACGTTCCACTGAACAAGGAAATCAGTAAAAGACATGTTTAGATTGTTTAGTGAACATAAAAAGATAGTTATTCCATAAGACTGAGAACTGAAGATACCAGGAATAAAAAGAAATATAATTGAAATCTTGACAGTAAAATTTCTTCATTCATAGTTATTAATATTAAATGAAATAAACTATCATTGTATCGATCTAATAAGACATAGATAGATTAGGTAGACACAACCCTCAAGTTTTTTTTTGTTTGTTTTTTTTTATTTACATTTTTTTTTTTTTTATATATATATATAGACAGCCACCGTAGCAGGACCGGAAGCAGGCAGGACGAGTAAGTAGCAGGACAGGTATCGGGAAATCTTCATGAATATATTTCGACATACTTTTAGAGACCAGAAAAGTGGGTATGTCAAATAGAATATCCAAATAATCTTTTCATAATAAGTTCAATAGAGAATTACTTGTGGTTGAGAAATCGACAGTTCGAACTTGTATACATAATAGTAAGTTCAATGTAACATAGCATGTTTAATATTGTCAATTTGATATATATTTAATTTTATATTGTTACTTTGCTGAGTTTCAGAGTACCTGCCACATCATTTGGTCATTTGAATATCTGGACTTGTAGGCTTAATTCAATTTAACTTAACAGAGCTGGTATTAGGAGATTATGAATACGTTCTGCCATAGCGTTCAGTACTTGAAAATCCGGAAGTCTAGTGAAAGCATTTTATTGTTAACTGGAACCTATGATGGTGACGGACAGGATACATGGTTGGCAGGAAAGGAGGCGAGCTTGAGGACACAGCGAGATGAGGAGGTGGGTGGTGACTGCCGTCATGACTTATCAATTCATTTTTTTTTTTTAATATATATTTTTTGATTTTTTTGTATAATTCTGTATTTTTTTGTGTATTTTTTTGTAAGTATATATATATATTTTTTTTTAACTCATGGGCAATATCTACCAAAATAGAATAAGTACAGAAACAGGACTGTTGAAGAGGAGAAGGGGAGGTGGGTAAATTTACTTATCAGTCATAGGAGGGACAAGACCAGGAGGGTTCTTGCCACCATCACCTAATAAAACATTATTCAAACCTTTACATATGGCTTTTATTTTTTGTTTCAGTTTGGTTCCCATGCTAGGTTCAGTTATGATTTTCTCGAAAACTTCAATGACAAAAATCGGATCTAAATCATAATTGTCTTTAATGATATCGAGTTTTTTCTTAAAAGATTGATTCTTAAAATCCTCGATCATTCTAACAAAGATAGAAGGGTCAGTGCATGGCTCGTGTTTCTCAATCAAGGGGCAAATAGACTGTAAATCTACAATAGGAACGAAAGCTTTTTTGTCGGTATCATGAGGAGGGGGAGAATCAGTGTGTGAACGTTTCACACCCTTATCACTTTTACTTACCATCTCAATGTCAGCACTTGAATTTTCATCTAGGCTTGAAGCAATTGATTTCTGAGATTCCTCAATCAAATGGGTATGCGGGGGGGTATTATTACTGAGGATGATCTCAGAGTCATCACTGAATAAGTCATCTACTTCTGAGATACTTACCTTGTGGGGGAGTGGTACATCAGCAGACTTTGTTACAGTCTCAACAGCATTAGCAGGAGGCGAGTCAGGGGATGAAGGTGGTGGAGGAGCAGACACAACAGTTATCTCCGGAAGAGGGGGGATACCAGTTGTACGAGTATGAGAGGCAAAGTGAGGTAGGAAAGAGAAGTTGTTACCTGTCGGGCGCTCCTGCACCGCAGCGGGTCCAGCACTGGTCTTGATTCTGTCCAACCTATCCTGAGCAGGAGTATTAAGAGCAGGAGGAAGGAGGGGAGGAGACTGGATAGAGGGACAGTTTTTAGACAAATGCCCTTCCGCATTACACTTGAAACATTTGACTCTGTCGATAGTAATGTAGATTTTATAGAACACATTTTCAAAATACATGGAGATAAAAGGAGGAAGATCCTCAATGTTCTCAACAAGTACAGATCTGCGAAATCCAACCAAATGGCCAAAGCGCTCATGGCGTACACCTAAGTTTACAAAAGTCATGGGCGAAACAACCTTGGTATACTTATTCAATTCATTAATTAAAAGAGTATCAGACATACCAGGTTCAGTGTTGCATAGGTAAATCTTATAATCATTGTTGACCAACTTTTTAACAGTCAAAACTTTACTGTCAATAACTATTTGAGGATGGTTATCATAAAGTTTTAAAACATCAGATTCAGAGGAAAGGTAAATTTTAACCTGATCATTATTTTTTCCTGCAAATACCATCTTGTCGTCACCGACAACATCACCTACAGCGCATAAGTATTTCTCCATAGTGATTGATGGGTCAAAGGGTAAGACGAAACCACATGTTTTAGGTAGATACAAGTTATCGACCTTAGGGTCACTTCTAACTTGGGGAATCTTGTTATACTTGTAACCTCCTCTGGGGATGTAGGATACTCGTGAGGAAGATTTTAAAACGTTAGAAAAATTCATTTTTGTAATGAGAAATTAATGATAAATAGGTAAAGAGATATACTTGGTTATATTGTAATGAGTAAAAAAAATTAAATTGGTAAAGGTCGATAAGTAAGTAAAAATATTAATTAACTAGACAAGTGTTTTAGTTTAATGAAACAGAAACACTTAGACCAGCGAAAAATAGAAACACGCAAGAATAGGACTCGTAAACAAAAAGGCCGAAGGAAACCATGGTAACACAATCAACAATTTGAAACGAGAAAATAAACAAAAGTAAGAAATCAGAAAAGGAAAACTTGGCGAGTAAATTACAACTACGCGTTGCTTACAGAAAATGTTTATCAGTTGTCATGGCAACCGATATGCCTAAATAACAAACGTAATATTATCCCTAGTCTTATCACTCATAAAAAAGCTCTTATCACAAAGAAAAACAACACAATCGTAAAAGACAACGATCAAATCGTAATCAGCGCCTTTGAAATAGTCACTATGCAAAAAATTAGATCACTCTAACGATTATTACCACTGAAAAAAATAAATCAAACACCAGCGAAAGAGAACGAACTGAACGCGACGACTTTTGAACGGGGAATGGAGAAGCTTTGGCTTCATTAAAAATCAAAGTCTTCCACCTCAGCGCAATTTTAACACTACACCATCATTATTTTTATTTTCATTTTAATGAAAACGGGTTCATCCCATCCATATCGATTAAAATCGCCTACATTATTATAATATACACTTAACACTTTTATTAATTTAATCTCAACACTAGCAACAGTGCTTCCAACACCTATCAGAGAATCAGTTGAGGTCAGTAAAACTCGCGGATACTTCACCGCCCGGAACTAGAAAGAAAGAAGAGAAAACAACAATAATAATTACAACAACAACACCAGCAACATTATGAACAACAACAAGATTATCAACAGGAAGACAAATGGCCAACCAAATTTAAAACTATCCAAATTTCAAATTATTAATTAATTTATTATTATTCTGATCGTTACCGTCATTAAATTTTGGCGGCTAAAGTATATTGATTGACAAGGAAATCTTGCAAATAAAGCAAATGTGAGCGAATAAAGGATTGTTTTTTTTTCAGTTTGTGTTGAACGCAGGATACTCACAAACCTGCTACCCACATTAACTTCACCTGGGTTGGGCCAAAACGCCAACATCAGGAAGCCTTCACCTCGCTGGACGTTGCTTAACTGCGGTGATCCTAATACGAGAACCGGTACATATTCATCGCGCCATCGAATCTGGCTGAGTAGAATTCTGAGATTTTTTCAGACCGGTATTAGATTTGGGCGTATGTTGCTTCCATTAGCTGATGTTAATCTAGCTATATTGTTGATAAAGAAGATGTGATGTTGGAGTTGCAGTTTTTTGTTTTCGTTGTTGTTGTTGTTGTTGTTGTTGTTATGGTGATTCTATTGATGATGCTACTGCTCAAGAGAAGTCTACTGAAGAGTTCATTGCTTCCCAAACCTGGAAATCGAAGTGCATGTTAATAATATACATATTATGTATATTTTTCCTTAGTTATTAAAAATAATATAATAATATCGCAGTATTTATGCTGCCCGATTAGGACTAATGAGTCCCATTATTTCAGCAGTAAGCCCAAGATGTATTATGATGTGGTCAAAATCCCAAATGGGAGGGTAACTTGTCATGTTCCGGCTGGGTTTCGAACCCGCGACCCGTGGATTATCAGTCAGACGCTATTTCTGGTCAATACTAATGGGTGTGTCCGTCTTATTAGGCACTGATTGGTACAAGTTATAGACTGTCTAATATTGTTGAATTGCACAGTTCTCTATATTATGGATAGAAAGTCTTTTATCGATAATTTTTACTATGATTGTGAGCTGTTTTATTGGATGCTATAATATCACGAATAAAAATACACTGCCAACCGATAGACAGACCGAAAGACAGACACAAAACCAAAGTTGCACAGGATTCTATGAAACGTCCAGAAATAGAAAAAATTGAAATCATAGCAAAAAAAGTTTTTATTTAATTTTATTTTTACAAAAAAACGATCACAATACTTCCGATTTCTAATATTAGAAATTATCGGAAGTAATTGTTCATCTCTATTCCATAATTGTTGTTCATCATGTATTTTTCATAGTATAGTTGTCCACTTTGCTTTTAAGGTTAAACGTTCTCCTATTATGGGTGAAGAAGATTTAACTGTGGAGTGTACCATCTATCACAGGTCACCAAATATGGCCATACTACTCCAAATATGTATGTCCATACTATTCCATACTCATAGATTATGTTCCAAGTATGTTCCGGTTGAATCGGGTATATCATGATCGTAGAATGTAGGAAGCTGCAAAGATATATAGCTCAGTGGTTAAGTACTCGCTTGCCATGCGGAAGGTTCTGGGTTTGATCCCCCGTGCCGACAAAATTTTGTATTCTTAATTTGGGTTACATCTCAAGAGACAATATAAATTCAAATATCTCGTAAACTCTTACGACTCCATAACAAGTTAATAG
Source organism: Bactericera cockerelli (assembly GCA_024516035.1). Lineage (NCBI taxonomy): Eukaryota > Metazoa > Arthropoda > Insecta > Hemiptera > Triozidae > Bactericera > Bactericera cockerelli. The sequence continues at coordinate 2,157,024 of CM044956.1, read as the reverse complement.
AATCGTCTTTCTTGGGTGGTTTTACACCCATTTTACATACTTTGAATTTCCGACTTTTTTGATATTTATATTTATTTTTTACAGTTTACTTATTTATTCCAATAGGTATTCCACCTATTATGTATTCCAATAGTAGTATTCCATCTGTTCCACTTGCCGACTCGGAGACAAAGACTGCCAGACCCCTCATCATGGTAATTAGATGGTGATTAGGCGGATCACTGAGATCCAAATCGCGGGGAAGTGGAGTGACAACCTGTTATACAAGCAGACGAATTGATGCCAACTCTGGGGAAGGCCAATCCGGGTTTGTGCAAACTTGGGAATAATTATCACTCATGCATCTTGTCTCTTATCTTTTACAGTGTTATACCGTCGTCTGTATACTACTTATTATTATTATTATTTAACACTTTATTGGTAAACTACATGATACATTCTGCAACATAGGACATGAAGAAAAAAAAAACCTTGAATTTGTTCTAACCTTGAATTTGTTCTCATACCCAGGTTGGACAAGTACCAAAATATTGTAAGGCTGAACTTGCAGGCTTATCCAACGCAGATAACCCCGCAATGCTACTTAATACTCAACGGGCAAGTTTGAAAGGTTATTTACCTCCAAGCATCAGGACATGCCTCGGGTGCCTCTAGCGAAGAGGTCCTGCTTGTGGGTCATATGTAAACACTGACCGTAGCCATGGCAACAACCTTGCATCATCGACTCAACAAGCCTGCATTGGAGAGATGGACCCTCCCGATAAGGGAAAAAAGTTTCCAAGTTTCGTGCGCTTTGAATAGAATAGAATTTTGATAGTTTGAATAGAATAGAATTTTGTGACATGAGAATGGAATATTAAGAAGTCCTGGTTGACATTTGAAACAGAATGGAGTGGATCGAAGACTTGATATGGGAGGAAGGAGGAGAAGAGTTGGGTTCAATGAGGATTGTGGGGAAGAGAGCAACTTGTACATGATACTGTAAATATGGGACTTGAGACAACAATAGATTTGCGGAAATAGCGGTCTAAGGCGACAGTTCGCCACAACCGAGACTCGGTTAACAATTTGAAGCCAACCTTCTGTAGAGATGGTCTCTTTAAGATTGGGAGTGACCTGTAGCCCGTTCCAAAAACATTCTCCACTCTCAAAATCCCCAAATCTCCGTTTCAGACGTTACACAACGCACTTTGATTGGTTATTACATTCAAATTAACCAATCAGAGTGCATGGTGTGACTGTTCATAGAGAGATTTGGAGATTAGGAGAGTGGCTACTGGTAATTATTTAGATATTAAGATATATATTCTTAATATCTAAATAATTACCAGATATTTAGATATTATGTATTGACTGTAAGTGGAGTATCCAGTAATGATGACATAACCGTAAACTTGACATCCATATACATGGTTTTTTATTTCAGAACAAAACCAAACAACTCACTGAAATTTAGTCTCAAATTTCACACAGAATAATAATTACTTTCATCATTTTAAATTGTACGTGTTTTATTTTGATCTTAATGTACACATACACATATTACTTTCATTATCCAATGATTCTAATGTATTGAGAGGTTGAGACAATGTTACCTGAACAGGACAAGTCTAAATTTGAGTATTGATGACTCATTGTATCTAATCATAATCCTGTTCTTAGAAAAAAGGCACTTGAAATTATTGGCCACACATTAGTCACAATTTCACTTATGTCAACTTGATGCTTGATATTATGCTAATGAATCAGGTAAAAAGCTTTCGCGATAGAACTTTCCAATTTCAGTACCTGATCCTTGATTCTTGTCATCTATCCATGAACATCTGCAGCCTGCCATCCGCTACTTGTAACAATCGTAGATACTATAATAGCACTGAAATTATGATACTCACGATTCAATTCACGACATCTATTTGCTATCTTTCGAACAGTAATTTAAAGTTATGTTTTACGAAATCCCTAGAAATTATAGTTCGTAATTGTTAGGAATATCACAATAGTATAGTAATCGGTTTGTAATATATATGCATATGTCATGACTAGCGCATTAACCACTTGACTTCTAGAGCACCAGTGTAAATTTTAAAGTTTCACTGGTTTCACAAGCAAGACAAAGCCTAGATCCGCGTTCCATTGTACCGGGGTCGTCCTTGCTACTTTCATTATAAATAATTCGCATTACACATATTATATACCCATTATAGCTAATAATTTGTACAAAACGATAATTTTATTTATCATTATTCATGCAGGATACCATTTGTACCAATACGATACAAGCGTAACGTAAGGTCAGCTGTCAGCATCCATCTGGACTTGAAATACGTGATTTTCTTTCTGCTATATAATTGTCGCAAAAAACTAATCACACATACAATAGTACATCGATAAAAAAAAGACAGTAGAATAAGCTCCCAATGCCATCAGTGATAGCACTAATTCGAATCTCCGGGCTGGTAATGGCATAATTCCATGCATAATCTTGCAATTACCGCTATCTCATGTGAGTTCACGACCAAGCATCTGCACAATGGCACAAACCAGGCGCGGCCGCTGCTAAGAAGCTGCGGAACTGCAGCACCTATAGAAAGAAAGAGAGGAACCTGTCAAATCCTAGCTTGTGCACAGTGAAAATCATCACACGGTTCTAGAATAATTAATGCATAAAAATTATTATGATTGGCATGGTAAATAAACTCGAACTTTGTAGATATTGAAAGAGCGACTCTATACTCGTAAAATCGAAAGAGAATGCCGTTGGCATTAGCACCGACCTTCATCAAGTTTTGTTTTATTAATGTCAATTTCTATGTATGTATATATTCTATGTAAATAAAACTTGATCTAATATGTTTTATAATAATAATCCCATTTTAGTCCGCTTTATGTGGCAGCACCCCCGAAACATTTTCCTACCTGCCGCGCCTGGCAGAACATATGATAATGTCCATGCAAAATAATATAATCATGTAGATGCTTATTATTATGAATGAACAATTGAACATCCTTACTTTCTTTGTTTTTACATGGCATGAGTATTATTATTTCGTTGTTGTGTTTTGTTGGTATTGTTGTTGTTCTTGTGTGTCTCCTGTAAGAGAACTTTTTGTTGTTGATAATTATTCGTTGTTGTTTTTGTCGTGTTATGACAAGAGAATGTCATAAGAAAGTTCCTCTTCCAAACCAAAGTGACATCCTATTGTTGACTCTTACGCAATTCCAAACGAAAGTGACATTTTATTGTTGTTAATGTTGAATTCTTACTTAACACAGCTCCTCAATGTACCTATAAGATCCTCTGACGTGTATGCTGTACTTGCTGGCTGCACCCATACCGACCTCAGTACCTTGATCGATAAGGCGGCGGACTTGTAACCTGGAAGTCGGTGGCTCAAGTCCCGGTTTCACCGAGTATTTAGTAAAGCGAGTTTGAGTAGTTGTGATATCACGAAAGTGATTATCACAAATATGATAACTTTTTTACTTGACTGCACCCGAGTTACGGCCCGAGGCATGGCCCTGTATTTATTTTTCCTACCAATACTCTACACTATGAGGCATGGCCGTGCATCGTTTTGAGTAACTGTATGAGAAAATGGATTTTTTGTGATTAATTTTTATCATTACGATCAAGTCAGCACAATCCAGGCTGGGGTGAGTTTATTGTGAGTAGCAGATAACAGGGTTGCGATATTCCTGCGAATGTGATTTTCCTGTAAATTCTCACGGTACAAATTGAGCTAAAGTTGCTAAAGAAAACAATACAGGGATGAGATTGGATATGAGAAGGTTTCTTTTTCTTATTCGCAGAAATTTTCTCATTTAGATACCAATAAACTTTGATATGAAATAACATGAATTCATGTTCTGACAATGCTTCATTATTATTCTGATTTTCTCCGGAAAACTTCTCATACTTACGAGAGAAACCCTCTCATGTGGACATCAATTTTCAATTTGTTTCTCTTCTTCCATTTTGCAATATATTTCCTTTCTGCCCTCTCTCCCTCGTCTCTTATTTGGCACACCTGATTGGCTTCAATGGCTTTGTTATACGATAACCTGGATGCGAGGATCACGATGACAGCGCTTTCGGGTCAATTATCTCATTCCAAGAAATCCAGGGCTTGTCAAGATTTCAGTGGTTCCCTGGATTTTCTCTTTTCTTCTTCGGGCGCTCGTGTTTCGTGTTAGTATGACAAGACCATTAGTGCATTGGTAGTCAAGTGGTTAAGGTGTTAGTCTGGTAATCTATAGGTAGCGTAGGTTTGAATTGGTTTTGGTTTGAATCCTACCCAATTCATGAATTTTTCCTCATTTATTTAAGTACATGCACATCATAATTAGACTCTGGGGGTTAGTAAAAAATGCTTTGAGCATTTTTTATCATGGGAATTTGCCATACCGTTACCGCCTAGTCGTTAACTTCCACTAAAGATTATGCGTGTTTTTAGATTATAGTGGTCCATGTCAACATCTATGGTCATACACACCGCAAAAGATTATTATTATTAGTAAATAAAACACTATAAAATAATGAAAAGTATTGAAACTGATACTCGAGTTTGACTGAAGTACCAATTTTTTGGTTCGTCAATTATTTAACGTTCCCATAAATAAAGAAAATCCTCTTGTTTCCATGCACATCTATTTTAGTGAATCTATTAAAGTCTTATCTATTAATGACATCATTGAAAGAGTTGTAAAGAATTAAAACAATAAAACAGTCATTAGCTCATAGGTACGTGATGCGCTCACCTATAAGGAGACAATAGGCCCTTCCTCCTCAAGCTTGTGCCTCTGTTAGCAAACATATATGTAGTCGTCATTCATAGATTAGCGTCAGTGATCTAACCTACTCCTACACTGGTGGTCAAGTGGTTAACGCGCTAGTCTGGTAATTTAGGTAGCGGAGGGATCCTTTGGTTCGAATCCCACCCAGTGCATGAATTTTTCCTCGTTAATTTGTGTTTGTGACCACACAATATTAAGACTCTGAGCCTCGCCTCACCCATTAACCTCAACCAGCCTGGGTTGAGCCGGAAAGGGAGCATCATGAAGTCTTCACCTCGCTGGACGTTGCTGAACTTCGGTGATCCTTGTAGATTTTGTTTTCTACGTCCAACTGGAGTATTCTATAAACTGATTTTTCAGTTTTTTTTACCGGAATAATATACCTATATATTTTTGCGGTTAATTACCAGTAGAATTTCAGACTAGTAGAACTGTAGTGTCATGGTATTCGAATATTGTTCACTGCCAAACCATCCAATTATTATGATGGTTATTGCTATTGCAGTGAGATACAGTTTATCGACCTATATTTGTTTTTCAACTTGTAGTATGATATTGAAAATTAACCACATAGTTGTTGGCAAGCACCCCAATAAACCACGTAATTGGCAGCGCCCAATATAGCTTCGTCATTGATTCAAGTTTGTTCAAGTGTGGTCTTCAATTTCTAGGTCAATCCGCGCCGTAATGAGAAAGAACTGTTTATATTAGTAACCTACTCATAAAACTATAAGTAGCTACTACTCTACTTATACGTCTTATAGCACTTAAAGAGATTTATACTAGTTGTAAGTACACTAAATATGTAAAGCACTAAAGCTGTAAATATGGACTAGCTATAATATAAATATATATATTTCAACCTTCCTGTACATCAACAGGTTGCCATATGACAAAGGATACCTTATAAAACTTTTTAAAACAATATACTAATTAAAACATTAAACATTTCTTGACTAGTTTCCAATCATTTTCAATTCGACTTCTTCTATAATATTTATTGTGTTGATGTTGATTGTTGAGATTTTCTTTTCATCTATATAAGTGAGATCTTACAATTGCAATTGAGGAGCGTATAGTGTGGTGCAATATTATTTTCATGACTTTTTGAGGGATGTTAAACCTTTTGCAAAAATTTATGAAAACAGATGTTAATGTTCCTCGAGATCCTATCATTACTCCAATCACTTCAATACTTTCTAAACCATACTTCATTTTGTAGTGTGAAATGGTTGGCTCGTAAATATTTTTTTTCTCTTGATTTACTTCCTCAGGCTGGTCTTGGTGAAATTCGAAACGGATTGTGGGGTCTATTATAAATCCTTTCTTAATACCTCTGTCAATGGCAATAATGTCGATGCGTCTGATAGAACCATCTTCTGCCAACCCATTAACTTCTTCGTATACTTCCAAGTTCTTTTTCAATTCATTGGCAATAAGACTTCTCACAGTGTTGTGACGGGCTACTCGCTGTAAATGACCAAAAGGGCAAGCTCCCAGAACGTGTGCCAGTGTTTCAACATTTGTTTTATTCTCGACGCCAGGGCATCGGCGACACTGGACACCATCCTGGGATCTACCTGGAAGAGATCTGACTGCAGCAGTATTGGACGTCATTTTGTATAGATCAGTCATCTCACTGTTAGAAATGCCTTCTTGGGTTGAGAGCCATTTGTTATATTGTTTTCCATCTTTGTACAGACATACCCCTACACCTCGCACTTTCATCTCTTTCCATTTTTCAAATTCTTTTTTTCTCAACTCCTCACGAATGCTTCTTGAACTAATATTTTCTATGCTGTCAGTGATATCCAAAGTGTTTAAACATATTTGAATTTCCTTATCTAAGTCTCTTAGCATGTTGATGACATCATCTGGCTGTTTCTTCAAAGATAAGAACAGATTAATTCTTTGAATTATTATTTCCCAAGAGAACTTAAACATTTGCAATCCTCTCATATTTTTACTTGAGTACATCATAGCATCAGGCACATCTCGTGGAATTTCCAATATTTGTTTTGTGGCAGACCTGACGAGTTTATCAAAATCTTCAATAAAGGGAATACTCCATCTATCAACAGGTGTATTTTGAAGTTTGAATGTATTTTGAAGAGCACTATTTACAACACACAGGCTATACTGTCAATATCCGTGGTGTAAATAGTGATCAAATGTAAATAGTGATATTGTTAAGATCAAAGATGAAAACTTGAGAGAGATTGTAATTGGAATTGGTGAAAAAGCTAATGTTGCAATTAAAAGTTTTGATATAGATGCCATACATAGAGTACCAACTCGATCAAAAATAAACCCTGAACCTATAATAGTACAGTTTTTTATCAAGACAAATGAAAGAAACATTAATTCAAAGCGTGAAAAACACAACCATAACAACAAAAGATTTAAACATAAATGGTCAAGAAAAACAAATATATATCAATGACCATCTTACAAATAAGAAAAAACAGTTAATGTACGAAGCAAGGCAATTGAAAAAGACAATGGAATACAAATACCTCTGGAGCAAGAACGGGAAAATATTCATCAGAAAAAACGAGACAAGTTTAGTCATCAATTTGAACAACATTGATGACTTGAAAAAAATCGTTTAGAAAATAATTTTCTCAATCATTATATAACAATAATATTTTAAATCAATTTTATGAATTTTGAAGAATTTGAAAATATACAATTAAATTTTGAAACAAATATATACAACAACATAGAAGAATGGAAGAATAAAGAAATGATATTTCATAACAAAGATATGAACATAATACACATAAATATAAGGACAATGTCACAACAAAAATATCATTCATTATTAGCATATCTGAATATCACTATCAACAAAATAGATATAATTGTACTAACAGAGTTCAATTGTAAAAAAGAAGAAAATGATTTATATAAAATACCAAAATTCAATTTATTCACACAATGTAGAGAAAAAAAGAAAGGAGGAGGCATAGCAATCTATATTAAAGATAATATTAAAGTTTCAAGAACAAAAACCATCAATTTTAAACATACGGAAAGTTTAGAAATTATTATTGAAAACAAAAATATAATTATTAATGCAATGTACAGACCACCAAAAGAAGATATACCAGGATTCATAGAAGAAATTAACAAATGGATGAAACATACTAATATAAAAAACCGAGATATAATTATAATAGGTGATATCAATATAGATACATTACAAGAATCTAGAAATAAACAAAAATATATTGAAACACTATATAATTATGGAATAATGAATACCATTCAAAAACCAACTAGAGAAGAGATTATGAACAACAAATTAACAAGCTCTTGTTTGGACCATATAAATATAAGGACAAAAAAGAAATATAATGCAGCAGTTATTCACGAAAAGATAGCAGACCACTATTTTGTTTATGCAAAAATAAAAAATATGAAAACAAATGAAGATAATGAAAAAATCGAATTTAATTATATAGAAGACAATAAAGTAAACGAAATAATAAGCTGTTATAATTGGAAGAAGTTAGCAGAAAATGATGATAACATAGAAATATTATACAACAATTTTGTAAAAATATTTCATGATACATATGAGAAAAGTACTAAAAAAGTTGTAATCAAGAAAAAATACAAGGGAAATACATGGATAACAGATAACATCAGAGCAGACATTAAAACAAAAAATAATTTATGGAAAACTTTAAGAAAAAATCCTCAAAATACAGACATAAGAAAACAATTTAATGATATAAGAAATAAACTCAATAACAAGATTACTCAAGCGAAAAGAAAAGAATATGAAATAGAATTTAAAAACTGTAAAGGTGACATGAGAAAAACATGGCAAAATATTGATAAAATTACCAACAAAAAAAGAAAAAATAATGAATCAATAATATTAAATAATTTTAGAAATACAAATTTAGAAATTAAAGAAATTACAAATAATTTCAATGAGAATTTTAAAAACAACATTATTCAAATCAAAGATAAAAAAGAACATCTAAAATCAGACATTAGTATAGAAGATAATGAAAGAAGATTAGAAAAATTTGATATTCAAATAATAAATGGAATAGAATTGTTTCAAATCATCAAAAGTTTAAAAAACAAAGGACCAGGCCATGATGGAATACGACCAAAAGACATTAAAAATAACGCTATTTGGCTAGAAGAAATATTAGTTACAATAATTAATAAAATGATAAAAGAGCAATATATACCTAAAGAATTAAAAAAATCAATTGTAACACCACTATACAAAAAAGGAAACAAAGAAAATTATATAAATTACAGACCCATCACACAATTATCATGTATTATGAAAATATTAGAAAAACACATACATTTACAATTATATAAATTTATTGAAAATAATAACATATTACATGAAAATCAACACGGATTCAGATACAACAAAAGCACCTCAACATTACTTTACAAATACACAGAAGATTTAAACAGTGCATTAAATAAAAATAAATATTGTTTAACGTTATCATTAGATCTGATGAAAGCATATGACACAATCGACCATGAAAATATGTTGAATATATTAAAAAGAATGGGTATAACAAAAAATACTGAAATATTTTTTAAAAACTATTTCAAAGAAAGAATTCAAATAGTAAAAGTGGGAAAAATTTCAAGTGAAGAACAAATGATAGATTGTGGATTAATTCAAGGGGCAATATTATCCCCGACATTATTCAACCTATATGTTAAAGATATACATCAAATAGGAATTGAATCTAAAATATTACAATACGCCGATGATACTTTATTATATTACATACACGAAAACAAACAAGAAATATACAATATAATGCAGAAGGATTTAAATAAAGTTTTAATATGGTTAAACAAAAAAGATATTTTCATAAATTCAGAAAAGACAACAGCTATTCTATATGAAAATCCAAAATCCAAAAAATATAATAACAACTTAAATTTAAAAATACATAAAAACAAATGTTTGGATGCAGAAATAACTTGCGATTGCACTATCATAAATAATGAAACAAATATGAAATATTTGGGTATTCAATTCGAACGAAATTTAAAGTGGAATAAACACATAGTTAATATGAAAAATAAATTGAATAATATACTGCACAGAATGCATTTTGTAAAAAAAATATTGCCAATTAGAATTAAAACATTATTATATAAAACATTATGCGAACCAATTATAAGATATGGAATAGAAACATATGGATTTACAACACAATCAAATTTAAAACAGATTAAATCAATATTGAAAAAAATAATAAAATGTACATTATATCCAAATACATCAAAAAACAAAAGAAGAGAAATAATGGAAAAATATAGAATCCTTAATTTTCATAATTTACACAAATATGTCATTTTAACAAAATATTATTATGAACAAAACTATAGAAATATTCTGGAAACACCGTACAATACAAGAAATAAACTTTATACAATACCAAAAATTAATAACAATTATGGCAAAACGATGTTCAATCATCAAGTACCAACAATAATAAATGAACTACCAGAAGAACTACGAGATATAGATAATAAGACAAAAATGAAAAGAGAAATACAAAATTATTACCTGACACACAACAATGAGATTTAAATATCAATTGAGTAATACCAGCAACCAAGAACAAACAAAAATTATGAGATAAAAAAAAGAAGAAGAAGAAGAAGAAGAAGAAGAAAAAAAAAAAAAAAATGTCCCTAAAAGTACAACAGTACTTACAGGGAAATCACTAAAAGAGAAGATTAAAGAAATGTAGAAATAAAATTCTTATAATAATAATAATAATAAAAGTAGAGGTTACGACTACTGCCCGTGGTTCAGAGATCTTGGGTTCAATCCTCGGTCTGGGCATAATTTTTCACCGAAAAAATTCCGATCCTAATCAAGTAAAGAACACGTGAGGTTTGCATTGCCGGCCCAACCCAGGCAGGGTGAGGTTAATGTGATGGAGAGCGGGTCAATTCCCAGCGAGTGAAGAGTAAAAGCCCCGTTCTATGAATATGAAGCCCGACAGACCGACACAAAACCAAAATTGCTCAGGACGTTATGAAACGTGCAGAAATGTGAAGAAAAAAAATCGGAGAAAAAAATACACTACTTCCGATTTCTAATACATATTACAAAATGAAGCTTCATCCAAGTTTAGGGATTAAATTTTTATTCCCCTGGAAACGTTATTATCCAATCCGTTACCATACACTCTGCCGCGCTGTCTCTTTCTTTGTATAGGCGTTCTTCACACCTCGGCCGAGGTGTTTGATGACGGCTAACTCTACCAACTACCAGATGCACTTACATTCTTACGGACTGAAAATGACTATTAGTGCAGCTTATGCTTATGAACCAAGTCTTGGTTTATGTCCTTAGGGTCACTAGATCGGATTCGTGTAAACAAGGCTCTCTGAGGCTCATTGCTAGGCTAGCGTGTAAGTGGTGTAGGTCTCTGGGATTGTGATATTAATATTTATAATATTAGATTAAAATTAATATTAGTCCTTTCGTGTGTGCCATGAAAGTTCTCACCAATCGTGCAGCTTATAAAGTAGAACTTTATTTAGACTGTCACCTTTATTTAGTAGAGTGGCTTGGATCTTAAGACAAGTTTAAACAGTACTTTATTTATGCATTGGGCTCTGAAAACAGTTCTCATTATGTCAACGGATTAAATAATTTAAATACAAACATTGATAGATAACAGAATGTTAACTTTCGTTTTTGTCATTTGTTGATATTAAGGTCTTGTGAAAAAAAAATAAAGTAGTGGATGTGTTCTGTAGTACTTCCGCCTAGTAGATGAATTTTGATCATAATCAGGGATTTCACAGCTCCAAACATTGAAAGATAACAGAATGTTAATTTTCGTTTCTGTCATTTGTTGATATTAAGGTCTTGTGATAAAAAATAAAGTAGTGGATGTGTTCTGTACTACTTTGACCTAGATCCTAGATGTATTTTGATCATAATCAGGGATTTCACAGCTCCTGAGGGCCATATTATAAAATAAGATTTCAACAAATATAAGCCAGACTCTCACTCAAGTCGCAGTTTCAACCAATCACAGTACACTATAGCCCGACTTGAGGGACGACTTAATAATAATAAAGCTCTTTGTGGAACGTAACCACCAGGCGAGGAAATCAAGCAAAACGCTAGTTTGGAACGCCAAGAAAAACGAAACCTAGTTCGTATGTATTTTCTTTTGTAATTTTGACTTTCTTGGATAGAGTACACAAAGATTTCTATCGTTAAGCAAGAAAATTAAAAAAAAAATTAAATAAATTATTAAATTTCAGTTTCAAAATGTGTTTTACTCGGAAAATGACGTTTTCTGTCTCTCTTACCGTAATATGTCTCTCTCTTACTACATGAAGGAATGTCTCGCCTATTAGAGCAGACGTCTAATTAGCCATGCATATACAGTATGTCTCAGAAGTCCTAGCGGAGGCCCTGTAACTTTTGAACGGTTGGGAATTTTGAAATTCTGTTTTTTTCTAGACATAGGAAAAGGCCCATGGCAAATCTGATGGTGATGTTAAAATTCAGGTTCGACCCCCGGAAGTGACATTTTTTGATAAAAAATGGCCATTTCTCTAGAAATTTAAATGAGAAGGTATACTTTAGGTTTCATATTATCGATCTACTAGCCATAACAGGTAATTATACAAAGTTTCATTTTTCTGCCATAACCAGGGGCAGAGGTATGGAGGCTGAAAGTTGAAAATTCAGATACCACATTGATTGGCAATGTGGGATCTATTGCTCACAAAATGTTTTTTAAAATCGTTCTTTTAACCACCAAAACAATGAAAACGCCAATGTGTATCATCCTTCAATCAGTGTCGGAGTAAAAAATCATGATGTTGAAGATTATGATTTCGAGTTTACCTACTGCACAAATATCACAAGTAAAATATTTACCATGTAGGTAGGTAAGTTTTCAGTTTTTGAGTTTACAAGCTTCTGAGTTCATTGGCTTGATGAAAAATATCAGTATGTACTATTTCATTAATTTTATTAATAATGCATGTTTCCGTATGAATCCGGTTCGACTCTCAAGAATTGTCATGTTGAGAAGAAAAACTACGCTAAATATGAATAAAAGCTTCATTATTATTATCATAAGAAATACAAGAAAATGATAGCCAAAAAAATAAATTTAAATAAATTAAAAAAAAAAACAAAAAAATATTAATTTCCATCGCTGATGAAAGGTAAGTGCAATGTAGTGTTGTCGACTTCCAACTTGGAGACCGAACCTTCATGTTGGAAAAAAATCACAATCTGGTTATTTTTTTACTTCGCCACTGATTGAATGGTGATACAGATATTGGCGTTTTCATTGTTTTGTTACTTCAAAGACACTTCTTCTATCCTTTTAAACCCATCTTGTGAGCAATAGATCCCACATTGCCAATCAATGTGGTATCTGCATTTTCAACTTTCAGCCTCCATACCTCCGCCCCTGGTTATGGCAGAAAAATGAAACTTTGTATTATTACCTGTTATGGCGAGTAGATTAATAATATGAAACCCAAAGTATACCTTCTCGTTTAAATTTCGAGAGAAATGGCCATTTTTTATCAAAAAATGTCACTTCCGGGGATCGAACCTGAATTTTAACATCACCATCAGATTTGCCATGGGCCTTTTCCTATGTCTAGAAAAAAACAGAATTTCAAAATTCCCAGCCATTCAAAAGTTACAGGGCCTCCGCTAGGACTTCTGAGACATACTGTATGTATAATACAGAGTGGTGTCTAGAAATATGAGGGTGGTCACGTCCCCCCAGATTTCTAGGTATGTATGTAAGTTTTCAAGGGTGGCCTCCGGGCCCCCTTGAAGATCCCGGGCCAGGGGTAATAAGGACCGGTTCCGTGCCCGCACGACATCATCTTCCACCATTGAGAGATCAAATTTTCGAGATCTACTTCTACTTTACAAATATGCAATCCATTCCAAGTACAGTCCAACCTGAATATAAGAGAAAAGAGAATTCGAGGACCGGATTTTTTTCTCTTATATCGAGGTTTCTCTTAAAAAGAGGTTATTTTTCCTTATAGAGAGCTAAATTTAACGTGAAAATTCTTATCTTATATATATCCAGGTTTCTCTTTTTTTAATGAATATTTATTTGAAGAGAGGTCTCTAACATTCAGAGTTATTGCCCCTAATAGGTTTCTCTTATATCTATAAGTTATGTTCTTGTTCATTTTAGTTTAACGTCGCTTTTACCTGCATGGTACGACGGGAGTTTCACCCTCCATTCGCAGAAAACTTACAAACCTGCTACCCACATTAACCTCTCCCAGCTGGGCTGGAATGTCAGCATCACGAAGTCTTTAGCTCGCTGAGTGTTGCTAAACTTCGGTGATCCAACGAGAACCGGTGCATTCAACGCGCCATCGATGCTGGCTAAGTTATGTTTGGTGTGGCTGTAGTTGTGAGTCATTCTAGTCTTATCTCAAAAACAAATAGGGTGAATATAAATGGCCCACCCAGTATATCTATTAGTCAGTAGCCCTGTCGGACCGGATGGTTCATTCGCCACACATATCTGATTACCGCCCATTATCCGCATATCATTACCTGCCCGTACATAATTGTAATTGTGTGGAAATCAATTGAGCATGTTACAATAGCCAGAACATGGGACCATGAACCAAATCGAACCCTTGCACTGCTGATTGCAAAACCGCAGGAAGAATTTCACCTCGAACTGTTATAGTCTAAGTCTGAGTAGATAAAAAATGAGTATTAATTTAACTTTGATATCATTTTTGTTGTTGTTGTTGTTACCAGCTTGGCTACAGTGGGGGTGATGGTCTCCAGCTAACCAAGGGTTGAGTAAATAGTGAAGGTAGCATTGTGAAATTGAGGAAGCAAAGATTTCAGCCCCGGGCCTCCTATCTCCGTCCTAGTAGCAGGCGTCGGCGGCGTCACTGGGTATATCGTGGGTTCGATTCCCGGTCAGGTTGAATTTCATGTGTCACAGTGACTCTATTTTACTGTTTTACAATTGAGCATGTTACAATAGCCAGAACATGGGACCATGAACCAAATCGAACCCTTGCACTGATGATTGCAAAACCACAGGAAGATTTTCACCTCGAACTGTTTTATAGTCTAAGTCTGAGTAGATAAAAAATGAGTTTTAATTTAACTTTGATATCATTTTTGTTGTTGTTGTTGTAACCAGCTTGGCTACAGTGGGGGTGATGGTCTCCAGCTAACCAAGGGTTGAGTAAATAGTGACGGTAGCATTGTGAAATTGAGGAAGCAAAGATTTCAGCCCCGGGCCTCCTATCTCCCTCCTAGTAGCAGGCGTCGGCGTCACTGGGTATATCGTGAGTTCGATTCCCGGCAGGTTGAATTTCATATGTCTCTATTTTACTCTATTGTTCTTTAAGTGAAAGTCATCATATTTGTGTTAATCATCACTTTCGTGATATGTCAACTACTCAAACTCGCTTTACTAAATATACACTGAAGCCGGGACTTGAACCATAGACCTCCAGGTTACAAGTCCGCATCCACCGCTGCCTTATTACTCTATTTTTTTTAATTTTCATCAGGGAAACACAAAGAGGAAGGACGCAACAGACAAGGACCCAAAGATATAACCGGCTGACAATAGCAATAGATAATTAAAAGTACAATGAATTTGTGGTAATTAATACACTATCAGTAATAATGACAGAAAATTGGTACTTATCATAGTGTAAAAGTTACTAAATTTAATAATAAAAACTCGAAGATATTGGGTATTGCTTTTTTGGTACTAAATAGACCTCGATAAAAAATAAAATTCAACCATATTAATTATTGCTTGGTAATAAATAGGCAGCCAGCGAAGTGGTATAAAAATAGCATTATCTTATCTTGTTCTGTACCATTGTGTGGTGCTGTGTCATTTTATTAATTGAACTACAGTGTGTCTGTGTGAACACGATTCCATGAATCTCTATGGTGTCCATCGCCAAATTCGCCTTCCTAATGCACTTATTAGCACACTCTCGACTTTTTTACCCAAAACTTACTTACTTACTCCAGAGTCTGCACAGCCACGAGGGTCCTTGACTTCCCCCACCAGCCTTCTCCATTCATGCCTATCTTAAGTTAGATTTTGATACTCTCCTTAAACACCGATTTCTCGCAGAATTTCTTTAACTCCTCCTTGACCTCCTTCCCATGTTTTTCTGGGACGTCCAATAGGTCTAGGTTTGTTGTAGCATAGATTCAATACTCTCTTGATAATTTGATGGAGATTCAGCCCGGACAACGTGACCTGCCCATTGCAGTATTTTACCCAATTTTTACCCAAAAATTTAATGAAATTTATAATTTAGTCTGCAGCACTTGAAGATCATTAATCTTGAATATTCTTCTTTTCAGAACAATAATAATTATATCTTTGCGGTACTGTCGGTTTTGATGGAGACACCCGGGTAGATGAACATAGATTCTAGAATCATATTCCCGAGTTCAGCACTTCAGTTTTGATAGTCATGCGGAAAATTGTCTCTGTGTTCTGTGAGAAGCCTGCGAGAATGACGCAAGCAGAATACTGGCCCATGGAGAACGACCTAGAAAAGCCTTGCTTGTCCAGTAACTGTGACAGTTGTTGCCTTGTCCAGTAACTGTTACAGTTGCTGTCTTGTCCAGTAACTGTTACAGTTGTCTTCTTGTCCAGAAACTGTTACAGTTGTTGCCTTGTCCAGTAACTGTTACAGTTTCGTCTTGTCTAGTAACTGTTACAGTTGTCTTCTTGTCCAGTTACTGTTACAGTTTCGTCTTGTCTAGTAACTGTTACAGTTGTCTTCTTGTCCAGTTACTGTTACAGTTGTCTTCTTGTCCAGTTACTGTTACAGTTGTCGCCTTGTCCAGTAACTGTAGACCCATAGAACTCTGAATCAGTGGGCCATCGGGCACTGATTCAAATCGAGCACTGGCGAGCAGTGATGCTTATGTGGAAAATTTCATGACTTGGAATCCAACTAATGGATGCCGAAGCTACATGGATTACCAATTACCAGACTAGCGCCTTAACCTTAAGCCCTTGACCACAAATATCTATACATGTTTTTTTTTTAAACCACAAATTAAAAATCGTGATTAACTGAATACAAAACGATTGGTCCTCAAGCTTCAATTTCTATTATCTGACCTTTAACGTGTCTCGATATCTCTGAAACTTAAGGGTAAAAAAATTTCACGTTGCAGACGGTGCGGTGCCTAACTCTCTTGCTAGACAAAATAGACACCTCTTTCGTAACATTTTTCATAACTTTCAACAGCTGTAAAACGTCCATTACAAAACTGACATTATATTTCTGAGAAAAAAAAAAGAAAAAATAAATACATATAATAATCATAATATGTATCTGCGTACACCATCATAAAAAAATCTTGCTCTTTCTACCATTTAACAAGTACAAAGTGCATTAATTGCATATTATATCTCCAGATCAGGTATTAATTGGATTACTGGAACACGGCACGGAGTGCAGCGGTGTGCAAGATGCAGGTAATAGCGTCATTTCACGTTAACTGCATTGCTAGTAGTTCCGTCAGCTGTCAGTTTTTAATAGAACCTCTATAGATATTCAATTCTGCAGCTTATTTATAGTGTCTATAGATTTATAGCTTATTATTAGCACCTATAGATCTACAGCTTATTAGTAGAGCCTATATATGTAACTAAGATTATTTAATAAGGCCTGTGGTTGCAACACTTTTTAGTTTTACAACCAATATTATTTATTTTAAAAAGATAAATGTGCCCCGGAACAGCTATCGCGTTACTTCAGGGCACTTTAACTTTACATCCATGCCATTCCGGAAACAAAAAATTTCGGTCAGAAATTTCCGCTCCGGCCGGGATTCGAACCCACAACCTCCGGGTCAGTAACCAATGCTCTTAACCACTGAGCTACGGAGGTCGGCATTAACCTTTTATGCCATTAACCCTTTACAACTAATATTAGCCGTTTTCAACCATTAACCTTTTAGGAGCTCAAGTGTCTCCTTTCTATGTGAAAATATCAGTTCTTTTTAACCTGACGTGCTGACACAGTTCTGAACCAGATGAAGCGTCCTTAACAGTTGAAAGCTACGAGTGCATGCGTACTGCTGGGTTACCCGGTGGACACGGGGATGCGGTAGGCGCACAGGCGCAGCAGCCACATGGGGTTGTGCGCAGGCGTGTTGCAGTAGCTCATCTCCTTGCCGTCAGGATAGCGGAGCGTACAGAACCCTACGGAGGCGTAGCCGTCCATCACGTGGGGGCAGGAGCAGCGGGCGCTCTGGGCGCTGTACAGGACCTTGAGGAACTCGCACATGTTGGTCCCGTGCGGGGAGTTGTCGCACACCACTAGCACCGTCCTGGTGGCCTGCTGGTCGATGTTCTCGACTGGAACAAATCATAATAATATCAACAAAAAAAATTATAAACATAATAAAAAATAATTCCCAGCGAATGGAGGGTAAACACCCCCGTCCAGATCAGGACGTTAAAACCAAATAGAATCGTTGGCGTTAGGAAGGTCATCCAGCCATAAAAAACGTGCTCCACCCTACAAACCTCAACCATGAGGTTAAACAATGCCGACCCCAAAAGCAACATAAGCTAATATGGGATAAAGGAAAGGGAGATATATAATAAAAAATTATAATATCAACATCTCCTTTTCAACAATTTAATACTTCTTACTTCTATATGTTTCCTACTGCTAGCCCATAGAATAATCCTTAATGCCATAATATATATAAATATGAGAAATAAAACGAAATAATAACAAGGAAATTTGTCAGGAAATTATCGAGTTCTTAGGTTGACGAAGAGAATATTTGGTACTAACCTGTATCTCTTCCTTACAGTATATAAACAAAGAACAGACTAGCCAACTCTTACACGCCAGGCTAGCTTGCAGTTTGCTAAGGGTTTAATGGCTTATAAAAAAAGTCCAAGTCCTCATGATGGTTCAGGACGAGTAAACTTTGAAATAAAGTTGGCTGGAGACCATCACTCATCCCTCCAGCTGTAGCCAAGCTGGTTACAACAACAACAACGGTGATAACCATTAGAACCCTAGTAGGAATAATAGAACTCACCAACTTGGTGGTAATAGAACTTGCTACCAGAGCAGTTAAAGAGAAACAGAAGCGCTTTTCTCTTCAATTACTCTCCACTGAGCAGAAATTGGTCTTTCATATATAATTTAATATGCGTTTTGTATATTAATTTACACCAAAGCATCAAATTCTTCCTACAAGTTGCCTTGTGCGTTCGCGCATTGAACCAGCGGTCAGTGGTTTCGAGGGCACAAGGGTCATCCGGCCGTCTGGTGATTCGGACCACACCAAGGAGACCGCGCCCAACCACAGGAGGTGAGGCATTAAACGAATTAGTTAATAGTGTGCTGAAAGGTTCGCTATTTCTTGTGGTCAAAACGAAGATTGATGGGTCACCATGGGTCAACACTCGACGTATGGGTCAACATGGGTCATCACTGGAAGAGAGTTGAAGATACTAAACTTCACAACTTTCAGTGAAGTTTCTCGATTTCTTGGAAATCAGGGAATCGAAAGCGCTTTCTGCCGAAGAACTTTGATCTCATTATTGAAATGAAAATGAATAAAAAGTAGAAGATGGGAGAGGTATTTACAGTGGTGACCTAGGAAAGTTGTGAGCGGAAGGGAGTACATTAGATGGTAATATTTACTTCTATAACATATTAGAGAGGTCTCAGTCAGTGACGGTTTCGTCGAATAATTTGATAAATATGTATTAATTGTAAGTCAGTTTTAATGTATTCTTAAACAAATAGGTAAATACTAATCTTAGAAGCCAATTAAAAACGGCTTAGGAGGTCCTCTGTATACAAAAAAAAATATGAAAAATAAAACAAATGATTTTTTTATTATTATTATTATTCTATTCGATTCTATGCTATTCTATGTCTAAAGACTCCAACTACTATCTCAGATCTCTGAGTCCCCTACTCGGTCCATCCACCACCCGAAATCCCCAAGTCATCAAGTTCAATGACTGAACGGCCATTCACGCTACGTGCTATCGAAACTCTCGATTGTTGAACTCAAGCACACTCGAAGGTGTCCAGCCTAGAATAACAGCAGGGCTGACGCTGAGTGGCTTACACAAGAAATCGATGACGAAAGCACCTTGAAACGAAAGCTTGGAAACGTGAGGTCACCAGCTTTCAGCTTTCGACGAAAAAACTATTAGCTTTCCAGCATTGAGTTTCGTGCTTTTAAGAGGATTAATTTTTTTTTTTTCCTCAATCAATTACTTTTTTTCCCCCCAAGCTACTTTTCTGAAGGGGGTTTTTCAAGGTAGATAGGGGGCTGTCTACTTGGAAACGATGTAATGGCATGTGTCCACTGCATCATTACATGACATTATGACATACATATGTTCAGGCGCGGCCGGCGGGGAAATGTTTTGGAGGTGCTGCCACATAAACCGGACTAAAACGGGATTACAGTCCCTCTTTCAGTATCTTAGAGTTTGTTTACCATGCCAAACACATTAATTATGCATTCATTATTCTAGAAATGTGTGATGATTTTCATTGTGTACGAGCTAGGAGTTGAGAAAATCCTCTCTTTTTTTCTCTTTCGTCTGGGGGTGCAGCAGTGCCGCATCTCCTTAGCACCGGCCACGCCTGCATAATGCATATGTTGCAAAGGCGGTTATCAGTTTTTCTTTTTCTTTGAGGATATTTTCGGTAGTGGAGAGGGGGAGACTCTGTGAGGTGTTTTCTGCATCATTCCATTACTCGCGCTAGGTAACATCGAGCTAGGCAAAGATTTTCTTCAAATGGTTTATCGTGATAAAAGCTGCAATAATCGAGCTGAAGTTTGTGAGATTCGATCAACTAGTTTTTTTTTATAGAGGGAGATACGGAAAAATCTTTTAAAGACACCCGGTTAACATGGGGAGTAGGATTTCCACCCACTAAAAAACCTATCTCTCTCAATTATAGACATTGCATCCGGAACCGTTACTTGAACATTACTTCAGATTAACTAGTAATATACCTATTAAGTATATCCCACTTTTTTCTGTCTGATATACTGAATATACAAAGCATAGGTATTAGAAAATTAACACAATTCAAAACGGACCAGTTTGTAGTTTGTTAATTTAACACGTGTAGTGTAACACAGCGGTGTAGAAAATAACACACTAACTGATAACAGAGCAGTTTGTGTCGTGAATGTCATCGAGATTCCGACTCAAAATGAATCGGTACATGCAAAAACGACATCAATCACATTTTTTTGGAAAATGGGGTTTTCATAGATTTTGGATCTCGGAAGGTAAACGCACAATTTTATATCAAAACCAAATCATTCTGCTACTCCCTTCCTATATAAACACGTTTCTATAATTTTCGTTCCATGCAAGAACGACATAGATCCGGGATTGATGCGGTTCTTGCATGTAATCTGTAGAATTGGTGTATCCTGTCTGTGTGTGTGTGAACAGGATATCTCAAGAACGGTAAGAGCTAGAGACTTGAAATTTGGTATGAAAATCAATTTTATACACCAAACGTACTACAAAACTTTTGGTTGAAATTGGCCGCAAAATGCGGCCGCAGGGCCGCAAATATTGCCCGCAAGCGCCGCTTCTATGAATTGATTAAAGATACAAAAAAAGTTAGAGAACAACATTTTCTTAGATTAAAAAAATAATAGGGGTCTCTTCATATCATTTTTTTGATATCTTGAACTTTTTGGACCTCGGCCCAAATTTACCGGTATCTTGGGGGGGACCCGCTTTGACTAACTTTTTTATTATTCATCCTAGATGGGGATTGTGACATATCAAATCCAATGATTTTGAGGTGCTGATTACGAATTTGGCATTGATTTGCAGCTGTTACCGTTGAGTCACGAGTGCCGGAGTTCAACTTCTTTTCGGGGATAAGGAAAGTCGTGTGATGTTTACACCAGATTTCTTTTTATACATATAATTTTTATGATTCATATTATTTTGTTTTTGTTTGAAATAACAATAAAATTCGAAGTGTACGTGTGTTATTATTTATAATATTTTCGATATGTGCAAAAACAGCATCATTCCACGACTTTTGAACGGCTATTTATTTGAAATGGCTCTACATATCTGACCAAAAATTATATAGAATGGTTTCTTTTGGTAAGTCCTTACGATTACATATTTTTTCTTTTTTTTCTTATGGACAAAAAATGAATGGGAAAGTTTTTGTTGATTTTCCAAAAGTTTACTCTTTTGGAATGATGTCGTTTTTGCATGTACCGATTCAAATGGCTTATTGCGCTCATAATTTGTGATTGATGATACCAAAACACTTCAGATTAAAATAATATTTATAATAACTAGGCTATGGCTACGGCTCGAACATTGTGTAGGCAATCCTGCAGACCGTTCTAGAAACACTCTCATTACTCCCTTACCTCCAAATCTCCCTTTCAACCGTCATCAGTGTTGCTCAACGTTACTTAACATGATGTGGTCCAATATCTATACAGCAAATTCCAAATGTGAATAGAACATACCCTGAAAGTTTTACCTTGATTAGACTAAAATTAAGGCATTTTTCGCGTTACAAACATTCATACATACATACCTACAGACATAGATAGATAAATTGATAGATTGACAAATGTCGCGTCGCTCGAGTTAAAGGTAGACTCACTTCGTAACTCTTCGTCCCTAATTATAATTATGTATTAGTGAACTTATGTTACGCCAGATATCATCTGACACAACATCTTAAATTACACACTGGTCCACGGATAATGTTCTATGAAATCAAGATGTTATCTTAAGTAACCGTCAGGATTAACAGGAACTGGCGTGGACTTGAGAAATGGTGTTGCTATGATCATTAGTCATCGTCCCAAGAATAAACTTTGTCAACTTTAAATGAGAATAGTGTCATTTGTTCGAAGAGGCAATTTGTTGAGTACTGATCTGACAAATTTCTACATGCGAAATGTGTTGCAGATCTAATGTCCTCTATGGTCTATTAAAATTCAGCTCCCATAATGGTGAGACCTATAATCTGAAATTGATCCCATATATTATTCCCAAATAGGTCTTTACATTTTATATATGGCTAAAAAGTTGTCCGCTAGACGTAAAATTACCCTGTCAAAAAAAGAAACAGTGCTCGAATAGAGAAACTTATGAATAGATTATGAATCTCGCGCTGAGAAATGTAGAGTACTAGAGTCTATATTTTATATTTTCATCATACCTACATATACGAGTATTTTAGAAGATTTGAAAATTTGCCTTCTCTAGAACCACGTAAGAATCATTTTGGAGTCGACAATCTTTCAGCTTCAGTCATGTTTTTCCGTTAATTCCTAAAAAAAAAAACAGACATTGGCTGAATACGAAAATTCCATTTATAAAATTAATTTTCTGGGCGAAAATTTCACCCTTGCCAAGATTTGAACCCCCATCGCGCATCGTTCAGACCGCGAGGCAGAGGTATACTTACACGGGTAGAGGGCGTCGTCGTACGCCGCCGGGTTTCTCTTGCGGAAGGAGCAGTTCATGAAGTTCTCCTTGAGGGGCGTGATGGGCGTGTTGCGGTACGTGTCGTTGTTCCCCAGGACCACTCTCTTGGGCGGGCCCACCACATAGGCCCCGGGGCCAAACCCCGCGCTGCGGAACTTGCTCTCGGCGTAGATGTTGGCCCTCTGGGCGTCCTCCTCCGGCAGGTACTGGTCCCACGGGAAGGAGTGGTTGCTGATCTCTGCCTGGAGCTCCTTGATGGCGAGGGGGTGGGCTAGTGTGCGGGGCGTGGTCGGGAAGTGGATGATCACCTTCGTTGAGAGAACGGAGGGCGTGGCCAAGAGGAGCAGGAGGCAGAGGCGTGTCATGGTGGGAGGCGACAACGCGGTCGTTATCTTGAGGGTCTATGAGTAGGTAATAATTTTAAGAACCGTCTGATGAGATATCTTTCGCGATATTTTCGAAAAGTGATGGATGGGCGATTTGTGATGGGTGGTGTTGAAAATGGGAATAATGAGATGAGCTGTGTACAGTGTGTCGGCGGTACAGTGCTGGGTATGTTTGTGTTACGTTCATTACAAGTATAGGGAGGCTGGAAAGTAATGCTACGTCTCGTGAGTGTTTTTTAAAATGCCCTATTATTACTCATTAAGGTTACCATATTTGTAGTCTATACATATAAGAAGCTTATAACATTATAACTGTACTAGTTTATATAAGCGACATCAATAAAATGAGCCGTATACGTTGCAAGTCTCCACAGAATTCTTATCTAAGGACAAACAGAATTAATGTCCGGGCAGTGTTTGATCTATAACAATGCCAATGCTATTGCCACTCGGCTTATCTTTTTTCCAGGTATTTCTTATCACTAATGCGTACTGTTATCATCTTGTGCTATGCGACAGATTTCTGTTTTGGTGTGAACAATACCTACCTGACAGACTTTGTGTCTGAAGTTGAGTTTATTTGTAACTGCATCTGATATGTATGAGTCATCACACGCCATCAGCACTCAACTGCAGGGCGTTACTTTGTCTTCATTTCTCCTGCTCGGCCGAGTGTGAACAACGTCCTATACAAAGAGACAGCGCGGCAGAGTGTTTACCAACAACCACACATTGCTGAAAAGATGTAAAAAAAACCGACCTCAGTAGCTTGATCGATAAGGCGGCGGACTTGTAAACTGGAGGTCGGTGACTCAAGTCCTGGTTTCAGCGTAGATTTAGTAAAGCGAGTTTGAGTAGTTATGATATCACGAAAGTAATTAACACAAATATGCTGAAAAGATGTACAGTTCACAATAGCGGACTTGTTCTTTCTGGACGAATGTCGGACAGAGCCACCAAGGAGAAGGAGTGTTTATTAGAGTAATTTGAAATTAAAATATACTAGGCAAAGAAGTTGGGAAACAATAATGATTAATACTTATCTCTATGAGACAGCTCTAAGTGTAGGTATGTAGGGTAGATAGTACATGAGAGGAAAATGAACATGAAGCGGAAGCGGGGTTCAAACATGATTTAATTATTTTTTGGGCTGACGACTTGGCGGAGAAATTTTATACCACGAAGAGTTATTTTTTGGGGTTAATAATAGACACATATATTTTTTGGGGTTAATAATAGACACATATTTATACTGCCTGATTAGCTTGACCGACCTCAGTAGCTCGATCGATAAGGCGGCGGACTTGTAACCTGGTCGTCGGTGGTTCAAGTCCAGGTTTCAGCGTAGATTTAGTGAAGCGAGTTTGAGTAGTTGATGTGATATCACGAAATTGATTAACACAAAAATGATAACTCACTTGTCGCATAATTCATAACCACCTGTACAAACCATCCTGAAAATAACCATCGTCATTCTCTACTTCAGAACACAAGTAACAAGAGTACTATGTGTTATGGAAAGCATCGATAGTGATGTCAGTTGTTTGTGAATAAATTTTACTTTCTTTCTACTCTACTACTTTACTCTAAATTTTACTCTACTACTTGATTAGGACTTGAAATTTTCGACGATCGCAATACCTTCTTATCATTATAAGGATATCAGGAAAGTAAAAGTAGGGACCAGGGATGATCCAACACTTGCTACTCACCCTACGTGACCCTACACTGTATTTCACACCATAGCATGATGCTCACTCTTCAGCGATGTTCAAATATTTGAGTTGCTGTAATTAAGGCCTGTTATTGGCATCCCGTTATGTGGGTAATTGCTTTACACGTCATTATTGCAAGTGTTAATCATTTTTTTGCAAATATTATTTGGTTCATGTTTTCACCAATGTTGAAAAGAATTAAAAATAATAGTAATGTTATATTGTCAAAAATAACTGGGTAGGTCATATTTTCAACGAATACAATACTTTCCTTATTATAGGATAAGGAAAGTAAAAGACGAGAGAAATTGAACAAATATTTAATAAATTTATGAACACGCTTGATAATTAATTTCAGATATTCAAATAAAAGTGGTTTGATTTCTGGGTTTGGTGGCAGAGATTGCTCTCTTTGCCTCCCTTTGTCAGTATTATTCTTGTCAATAAAGAGTAATGAAAATAATCCTATATTAAGGGCAATATAATTAGAAAAGATCGAGTTCCTAAGTCATGACTTATCACTGGTTTTTCCCATCTAAGACAGTACGCAAATCGAGACTTAGCGCCTCAGAAGTATTTACAGTACTTAGCGCCTCAGAACTTAGCGTCCAACAGTTTTACAGTAATCTGGGGGAAAAAACCAACTTATGTTTATATAGGCATATGGTATTTATGTCAGTTTCTATAGCCAGAGCTTAACCTAGTCATTGAGTGAGTGCGGATTATCAGTGCAAGTTTTACATGGATTCTCCTATGTATGTACTTATGTATTTCTCATCTATGTACGTATATGTAGATCCTCTTGTAATACCTACTCGTGTATAAAATGGTCATAATGTTATGTAGATTTATGTTTGTAGTTATTTTTATTTATATATATCCACTGTAATGCCTATGTTTTACGCATAGTATCCAAAGAAATTGTGAATATTTATTATTTATTACATAAAAATTAATTAATTGTGTGATAATCCTTAACATTTGTTATCTTTTTTTGGGGGGGGGGGGGGGGGAGTTAACGTCGCTTTCAATTGCATGGTCAAGGTCATATCACGACGGGGGTTTCACTTTTCATTCGCTCGAAACTCACAAACCAGCTACCCACATTAACCTCAGCCTGAGTAGGGCCGGGAATAGCCCACGGGGGTTCCAATTTGAATGGTCGCTTATCCAAGTCCTAGCTTTGCTGGACGTTGCTTATCTTCAGTGACTGATTGAGAACTGGTGTATTCAGTGCTATCGACGCGCGACACTCGTGTTGGCGAGAAAGATTCTTATATGTAATATGATTTTGAACTGAATGCGTCCGTCCCTGTTTAATTGTTTATGCCAGATTTAAAGCTGTGTTTTTTACTGGAGATTTACTGGAGTGAAGATCTGCAATCTGGAACTATCTATGAATGAACCATAATATTTTATGGTCTCACACTTATCTGAATATAAATGAAGTTCTTATTTCTTCGTGTAAACATCTTCGAGTGCATTTATCGGTGAATGGTTTTATTTATCGATATTTTATTTCTCTCTGTATTGATTAAACATGTTTTGTTGATGTATCGATGTTTTTCGTTGATTTCTTGTGTTTCCTTGATTGAATTTGTTGCTATTTCTAACAAGTGAACCATCTTTTAAACATCAAATAACAAACTAACGCCTAACTAATCATAAGGTGAGCAGTTAGTTCGGTGCGCAATTATCTCGGTGGTTAAGCAGTCGCCTGCCATGCGGAAGGTCCCGGGTTCGATCCCCAGGGCAGACAAAAAAAATTGTATTCTAAATTTGGTTACAATTGTTTGTAAGTCATACCTTCCGGTGCGCTCGTGTTGACTCAATATGTAGTACATAACATGATATGTTATGTTAGACCGCCGCCTTTACCACTGAGCTACCGGTACAGACAGCAAATTCCATGTAATTTCAGACATTTTCCACACGAGTAAAAAAGTAATGCGCTTCTCTCTGATATGGCTTCCGTATTTCTATGTATTTCCCGTCATATAAAAGTACATACCTCTATCTATGCCTACGAATGTACGTACAAGTATACAAAAAAAAAACATAATTATGTTTTTCATTCATCACGTGTTTGTTGGTATCTATGTTTTCTCAGTCTTATCTATGTATAATTTATATACTCGTATGTTTTCCAGTCATATACTTACAAACATACCTTTAAAAACTAAATAAAAACTACCCCACATTCACGTGTCAGTGGCTACTCAAAGAAAGTTGCAGAACATCACGGGAGTAAGTTTCTATGATTTTTTTTAGAACGTGATGAAAAACGTGAACAGTTGTTTCTATTGTCGTGTTGTATTCATTTTTTATGTTTCAGAGAAGTTTTTACATGTATGCCGTATTTACATGTAAGTCTGTGGCCTGGGGACTATAAACAGGGAGTAGACCAGCATTGGATTGGTTCTGGGGGCCCTTGTCAATTATTAGCCTCCTTGTAAATATTTGTAAGCCTAAGTTATCATATTTGTGTTAATCACAATCGTGATAATATCAGAACTACTCAAACTCTCGCTTTACTAAATATTTGCTTTGAACTGGACTTGAACCACTGACTTTCAGGTTACAAGTCCGCCGCCCTATCGATCAATCTACTGAGGTCGGTTATGAGACTAATTAGACTCTACTAACAAGAGAAAATTCATCAAGATAATGCAGAATTCTACCTGGCACTCACGTTTATTTCAGTAATTTCTCACTGATTCAAATCTCCTCCTCATGCGGTCCTGTGTTTATCTCTGATTCAGATCTCCGTTTTCGAGATACATCCTCTGTTTGGTGTAGGCCCACGAGTTGTGTCTATACCGCGTAGGTCTGCCACTGTCCTGGATCACTTTCACTCTGGCCTAGGACCCAGCGGTGACGCAATAACTACTAAACGGTTCACTTTTCAGCCTGCCAGCCTGTTTCCTCTCGTCCCAATCGCATTAGTCGTGTTTGGAGTGAATAAATCACGTCAGAATATGAACTGAACACTTCAGGATAGACTGACTGACTGAAAAATTGACGAGCTGGGAGGTCCTGGATATGCCTTGACTCCTTGAACACTATGGTATTTAGAATATGAACTATAAACAAGTATATATATTGTATATACAAGTATGCATGTATTGTAGATACAATGAACTATGTACCTATTTAAGAACATATTGGAGTTTTTGTTTGAAAATATAAATACATATTAAACTTGACTGACGTCAATCTATGTATGTACAATTGTACATAGTCACTTGAATCATTCACATAAATAATTTTACTTTCCTTATCCTACTCGTATAATAAGGAAAGTATTGCATTCGTCGAAAATTTGACCTACCTAGTTTTTCATATTTCTGGACGAATCATAGCCTCAGGGATACCAAAAAAGTTGTTTTCAGCCATTGGTCCGTGCGTCTGTCTGTCAGTCCGTCTGTGAACAAGATATCTCGAGAACGGTAAAAAATTGATATGAAAGTAGATCTTATATACCACACGAACCAAGAAACTTTTGGTTGAAATCGGTCCCACTCTGCGGTCGCAGGGTCGCAAAAAGGTACCAATGCTTTAGTACTAATGTTTGGTACCCGACGTCCTAATGATTCATGTTTGTCAGGTTGTCACATACTTTCTTAACTGCACTTTAATGCAACTATTAGTTAGTAGGCAAGTACCTACCCACTATCAGCAGAAACAGTTTAGATAAGAAAACCGTTTGCAAATCTGATAATGGTTTTTGCATTATTTGAGCAAATAAATTACGCGAAATTGCACACTTTCTTAATACCACCGCTTCATGGTCAATTTAGTTCTTAATTCAGTTTCAAGTCTGTTCTTAATTCTTTACGCGGTTGCAGAAGATGTGGGATCTGCTGTTGAAATAGTGAAAGTGAAAAAAGAAAGAAATAGTACCAGGAGCCTAGTAGCTGCTAGTGGTTACCTGGCTGACACATAACTTAGGGGAAAAGTTAGGGTACCGAGGTGTGAAGATTAGGGACACAAAACTCTTGGGACTTAGATTTTCTAATGGGTATAATCTATATAAAATAAAGCAATGGTACCAGTAGACTGGTAGCTGCTAGTAGTTACCTGGCTGACACACAACTTAGGGGAAAAGTTAGAGGACTGAGGTTTAAAGATTAGGCATAAAAACTCTTGGGACTTAGATTTTCTATACAATCTAAGTAGAAGTGAAGACTCAAGCAGATGATTCAGGTGTTAATGGCAGGCGCGGAAGCTGGGGAAATGTTTTAGGTTTCGAATGTGCTGCCACATAAACCAGACTAAATTGGTCTTTAAAGACTCACTCTTTTAGTACCTAACGAGTTTGAGTTTGTTTAACAGCCAATCATAATAATTATAGTATAGTATAGTAGTGCTTTATTTAGACTGTCGGCTCGAGACAAGAAGTCCCATTACGCTAACAGTTTTTATTCGAGAAACGTGTAGTGATTTTCATTATATACCAGCGAGGACATCAAAAAAAAAAAAAAAAAAAAAACGTTTGTTTTCCCCTTTTCGTCTGGGGGAGCTGCAGTTCCGCAGCTCCTGAGCACCGGCCGCGCCTGGTTAAGGCCATAATTTAGCTTGATCTCGATGCTTATCTCTGTATTATTTTAACTTTTTTTTTTTAAGTTTCCATGTATTTATATTTCACAAATAAACATCTTCAACAAACAATGAGGGTATACCCACCTTCAAAAGATAAAAAATCTTGTGCTGAAGGTGGGGATTACTGAATATTTTCTATAAGATATTTCTATACCCTATACAGGGTGTCCCGTATACAGATGCAAATATTTTGAGGGTAAGTTCAGCCCACCGTGGACTATCATATGAGCGAAACTTGCAGTGGGGCATTTTGCTTCGTTAAAGAGTTATGGCCAAATCCTGTTTTTCCCACAAGTCTAGAGGTCACTTGGATCGATGCACGTTTTTAAATAAATGATAGCCAGTAAGTAATTTTTGACTTCATGTATGGATAGTCATGCATATTTCCCTTGAAATGCAGTTGGTTGCATAAAAAAATATTGAAAGACCAGAGAGATATTTAATCATAAGTTCAATACTTTTCTAAAATTTGATTTTTCCCTGTTTTCCCTTTAGTAAATTTAGAGTACTTCTACAATTGCAATTCTGCGTATCACTAGTTAAAAAAATACCCTATTATGTTTAGTTTTATAAAAAAGAAAGCTCATTTATATTACTTTAAAGATCATGGAACGTAGTACACACAAAGCTCAAAAAACACTTCTGAATCATAATGGAAAATTCAAAGTTGGCTGAATTTTAACAGAATTGGCGCGTAATTTGAGGTATAAATACACTGCTCTGGGATGTTTAACAGAGGGAAATTGATCATTCACAGTGGTCGGTCGGTGTGAACTTTTATGTGAATGGGGTTACGGAATCACAGGGTTTTCATGAGGAAAAATGAGAGAGGCTGCAACGAAAGCAGCAACCAGTGGTGTAATTATGGAAAAAGAATACACATGGAGAAAGACTCTGCGCTATCAACAAAAATTATGATTTTATTTTTAGAAGTAAAATTAAAAATATTATTTTTGTGTTTATCACAATCATGATATCAAAAACATAACAAATAATGCCGAAAATTAACCTTGGGTAAAACTCGAACATCCAACCTTAAGGTTACTATTATTATTAATACTATATTTTTATTTTATAAACAATTGGACCAAGCTTTATTTACATTTTTTTTTTTACAGTGAACATGGTAACAATTTGTGAAATAAATATAAACAAAGACTGATCAAGGGTGGTGATACAGTGATACATGTTTGTACTTTATTGATAAACTACCTACATGATACATTCTGCAACACAGGACATAAAATGAAAAGAACCCAAAAGAATATGTAGCGAAGCAAGGGCGAGGTTAAAGCTTGTGGCTTTCTCTTCCACCGAACAAATCGATCGCCTTGTTATTTTAACTATTAGATTTTATTGATATAGTTGGTTAATAGAAATATTTGTACTCCGAAAATTTTCATTAAAACTTGCAGTTGGCACAAAAATGGTCACACAGACCGCTTCAGGCATCGAGTGTTCTTCAAAATGCACTAGCGCCCAGATTCAAAATTTGAAAGATGTGTTTCTCCCCTTCTGGTGCCGTTTGATAAGGCGTATCTCATTCGTTCCTTCACGCGTATGAAAGAACTTTGTATTTATTGAAACAAAATAGCAAAGGGTATTTTTTTACCTAGTGATACGCAGAATTGCATTTGTAGAAGTACTCTAAATTCACGAAAGGGAAAACAGGGAAAAATCGAATTTTAGAAAAATATTGAACTTATGATTAAATATCTCTCTGGTCTTTCAATATATTTTCATGGAACCAACTGCATTTCAAGGGAAATATGCATGACTATCCATACATGAAGTCAAAAATTACTTACTGGCTACCATTTCTTTAAAAACGTGCATCGATCTAAGTGACCTCTAGACCTGTGGGAAAAACAGGGATTTGGCCATAACTCTTTAAGGAAGCAAAATGGCCCACTGCAAGTTTCGCTCATATGATAGTCCACGGTGGGCTGAACCTACCCTCAAAATATTTGCATCTGTATACGGGACACCCTGTAGAAGGACCGATAGACCGAAAAGTATTCAGTACTTTTCGGTCCGTTTTTTTCACACGGTGACAGCACTCACCAAGTCCTGGTGTCCTAGTGTCGCCTCTACATCCCCCCTCCCCTCTCTCTGTTGCGCAGGAGATAGAGCAGGACCGTCACCTGCTGCGCAGGAAGCTCCTCTCCACCCAGTCCGAGTGTGACTCCCGCCTCCTCGAGCTGCAGGCAGACATTCGAGAGCTGCAGAATGCTGTCGACGAGAGGGAGAACGCCCTCAAGCAGACGGAGAAGGAGAAGACGCTACTCATCGCGGAGCTCACCGAGCAGAACCAGCGCCTGCAGATACAAATCAAGGAGGTGAGTAGCGCCTGCAGATACAAATCACAGAGGTGAGTAGCGCCTGCAGATACAAATCACAGAGGTGAGTAGCGCCTGCAGATACAAATCAAAGAGGTGAGTAGCGCCTGCAGATACAAATCACAGAGGTGAGTAGCGCCTGCAGATACAAATCAAAGAGGTGAGTAGCGCCTGCAGATACAAATCAAAGAGGTGAGTAGCGCCTGCAGATACAAATCAAAGAGGTGAGTAGCGCCTGCATATACAAATCAAAGAGGTGAGTAGCGCCTGCAGATACAAATCAAAGAGGTGAGTAGCGCCTGCAGATACAAATCAAAGAGGTGAGTAGCGCCTGCAGATACAAATCAAAGAGGTGAGTAGCGCCTGCAGATACAAATCAAAGAGGTGAGTAGCGCCTGCAGATACAAATCAAAGAGGTGAGTAGCGACCCGGAGACTGTAGATAGTAGGTAGAATTTTTTTTTCTTTTAAGATTACCTAACGCTCCAAAAATAAAGGCAATTACAAAGTAAAATGATGTATATATATCTAAAAAAAAAGAAAAGAAAAAAAAAAGAGTAGCGACCCAGAGACTGTAGGTACAAATCTAAGAGGTGAGTAGCGATCCGGGGACTGTAGGTACGAATCCATGAGGTGAGTAGCGACCCGGAGACTGTAGGTACGAATCAAAGAGGTGAGTAGCGACCCGGAGTCTGTAGGTACGAATCTATGAGGTGAGTAGCGACCCAGATACTACAGGTAGCAGGTAGAAATCTTAGAGGTGAGTAGCGACCCGGAGTCTGTAGGTACGAATCTGTGAGGTGAGTAGCGACCCGGAGACTGTAGGTACGAATCTGTGAGGTGAGTAGCGATCCAGAGACTGTAGGTACGAATCTGTGAGGTGAGTAGCGATCCAGAGACTGTAGGTACGAATCTGTGAGGTGAGTAGCGATCCAGAGACTGTAGGTACGAATCTGTGAGGTGAGTAGCGACCCGGAGACTGTAGGTACGAATCTATGAGGTGAGTAGCGACCCGGGGACTGTAGGTACGAATCCATGAGGTGAGTAGCGACCCGGAGACTGTAGGTACGAATCTATGAGGTGAGTAGCGACCCGGAGACTGTAGGTACGAATCTATGAGGTGAGTAGCGACCCGGAGACTGTAGGTACGAATCAAAGAGGTGAGTAGCGACCCGGAGACTGTAGGTACGAATCAAAGAGGTGAGTAGCGATCAGCCATATCGAGACGGGGGTTTTACCCTCCAACTTAACAACCAGCTACTCACACATATTTGCACCTGCTGTAAAGAAAACGATAATGTCACAAAAACTCTACGACGCTAAGTCCAAGCAGGGCATGTTTTACCTTCCCTATACAGAGAGAACGAAAAGTCCCAGTACGGATTTTGATGCCTATTTCACTACTTTGAGACACCCTGTAGAAATTTTGATTCGACCAAAATATGGGCAAACTTGCGTTAGAACTTCTTGCGAAAATTCAAGTCTCTATTTAAAACCGTTAAAAAGATAATAAAAATTGTTCCGGGACTTTTCGTTCACCCTGTATGTATTATTATTTTCAGAGTTGTGTTTTACTAGTTTAATGGAGAAAAAAATTCATAGTTATCACTGTTATCAACTATGATTCTATTACAGTGAAACTTGGATATAAGAGAACTAAAGGGATCATTTTTTCTCGTATATTCAGTATTCAGGTTTCTCTTATAAAGAGGTGATTTTCCATGATAGAGATATAAACTGAACCTGGAAATTGTTCTCTTATAAGTTCAGTTAAGTTCTCATATTTGTGTTAATCGCACTTTTGAGATATCACAACTACTCAAGCTCGTTTTACTAAATCTACGCTGAAACCGGGACTTGAACCACCGACCTCCAGGTTACAAGTCCGCCGCCTTATCGATCAAGCTACTGAGTTCGGAAGTATCTAAATATTATTTGAGATCGGTATTGTTCTCTTATATATCCAGGTTTCTCTTATATCCAGTTCTGTTATATCCAGGTTTGACAATTTTTTTAAGGGAATTTTATAGGTTCTAATAAAGTTAAACTTGTCTTCTCTTGCACGATTTCTCATGTTGACTATTGGCAAGGTCGTCTTCAAGGTAATTCACATTTTCAGTTTTCCTACGACTCCAGTAGATATTTGTCTACCTCCCCCCCCCCCCCCCCCCCCCCCCCCCCCCCCCCCCCCCCCCCTCCCCCCCCCCCCCCCCCTCCTTCTCTTCCCCTCCCTCTCCCCTCTTCTCCCTCTTCTTTCTTCCCTCCCTCTCTCTCTTTCCTCTTCTCTTCCTCCTCTTCTCTCTTCTCTCCTTTCTCTCTCTTCTCTCTCTCTCTCTCTCTCTCTCCCTTCTCCCCCCTCTTTTCTCTCTTTCCCCTTATTTTCTCCCATCAATATAAAGGAGTCTAAATAGTAGTGACCTAGTTGTTGTTGGACCCCTGCTGTGTTAATGTTAATGCTGTCCATGCCTCCACATTGCTAGCACTTAGGCATAACCTCCCTCCGCCTCCATTCAGCATTCACAACTGAAACACTACACAATATGAAAATAGGTATGGTTGTGACTTCTGCCCGTAGTCTAGAGATCCCGAGTTTGATTATCGGTTGGGGCAGACTTTGCGAACAGAAAATCCTTTATTTTCCGAACACACGAGGCTGGCATTTCCGGCCCTACCGAGGCTGGGTGAGGTTAATGTACAATTCTCTGAGGCTCAACCCCCGTCCTGACTATCTCAAATCATGACGTTAAAACCAAAAATAGAATCAACTGGTCACAATACATCGGATAGAGGTCGGTATTATAGTTGGGGCTTCACTTGTGGAGGAAATAATAATACACTCAGGGCGAAATTAATAGACAAAATCGATAACTTAAGCCATTCTTTAGGGTCGGTTTTCCCTATCTTACGCATTTCGCAATCCGTGACTTATTAGCGCCACAGAGGTATTACAAAAAAGTCTATTAATTTCGCCCTTATAATTGAAACTTGTGAGTCCGATTCATTAATTTAGCCGTAGAATTGTCATGGTAGGTATGTATCATGCCGTGATCTGGAGCTTTGTTGTTGATATCCTTTGACTTGTGAGAAGTTAGTCAACATCCCTAGTAGGTACCTTATTAAGATCAGCACTAATCAGCAGTATTAATGACTAACTTCTTGTTTGTTTTGTTAATCTTAACTAGATGTTTTCGTTTAAATTTCTCTGTACGGTTATTAACTATTTTACTTAATTACATTTTTTGTGTATCGGAATTGAATGTTTTTGAAAAATATGAAAGATTTTGACATAGTGTTAGGAGTGATTGTGCTTCTCAATTTCGTCAAGGTCTCCCATGTTGTCCATCTGGCGAAAGTTTTCGCGAGGACAACCAAAAAGTTGGTAAGAAAATTGAGTCGTTGGAAACACACAACCATAATCGTTAAATTCAGCGAAAAGTTGGCCCAGTTAGGTGAACATAAAGGAAAAGTTGGTCCAATTAGGTTAAAATAAAGGAAAAGTTGGTCCAATTAGGTGAACATAAATGAAAAGTTGGTCCAATTAGGTGAAAATAAAGGAAAAGTTGGTCCAATTAGGTGAAAATAAGGAAAAGTTGGCCCAGTTAGGTGAACATAAAGTAAACGTTGGTCCAATTAGGTGAAAATAAATGAAAAGTTGGTCCAATTAGGTGAAAATAAAGGAAAAGTTGGTCCAATTAGGTGCAAATAAAGCGTAGTTCAAATTAAGGTTGGGTAGACTGGGTAGCTATCTCTTTTAATCAATGATTTCGGGTGTTCGATTAGTTTTTGATTTTTTCACCTTTCTACTTATTTGTGCAATTTTTCTTCTAGTAGGTATGTATTTACATACACAGTATAGTTATGTATGAATAGGTATTGATAAATTTAAATTAGATTTAAATTGATTCCATATAATTTGTTTATTTATTTAGATATAGTATCTACTTATTTCTGGTTCAATATTTCCTAGAGTTTACCTAACTGTATTGAGTGGTATTGAATGTATAACCTCAATATCTGGCTGTAGGGCAAGCTATGCTAGACAACATCTCATTAAAATACCCTTCGAATCGCCCATCTAGTGCAGATACATACATTAAATTATCATACTCAATTTTTCAATTTACCATTGATCAATACATTTCCTATGAATGTATGTCTGTTTCCAAGGTTCATTGAGAGATCAAATGTTATGAATATTTATCTTTCTACACCTGTTAAACTGATTGCGAATAACAGTATAACCTGGATGTAAGAGAAACCTGGATATAAGAGAAACCTGGATATAAGACAACCCTGAATATAAGAGAACAACTGCCAGGTCCCGTTTATCCGAAGAAAAATAACCTCTTTATAAGAGAAACCTGGATATAAGGGAAACCTGAATATAAGAGAACAACTTCCAGTACCATTTATCCAAGGGAAAATAAACTCTTTATAAGAGAAACTTCTTTATAAGAGAAACCTGGATATAAGGGAAACCTGAATATAAGAGAAACCTGAATATAAGAGAATTCCGGTCCCTTGAGTTCTCTTATATGCAGCAATGCAGTATTTATGTTTCTACATCCGCAATGAGGACGTGCTCTTGACCGTGAATTTTTAATGAATTCATTGATTTGGCCTGGCCTGCGTGTCATGGCCCAATTATCATAGGTGATTTAGAACTCATACAATACTAAGGTTTTGAACAATTTGTGTGGGTGGTCAAGACCATTCGAGGCTTTGAACTTGATTAGTTTTCAGACCGGAACCATGGAAATCATTGAACCTGTCCCGTCTCTTGTTTTTTTTTTTTCACTCGAGCTCATTCAATTGGTATAAGTATACACCATTTCACCTATGTACCGTCTCTTGCATAACATTGAACTTTCAACTTAAGGGATATAATAGAAATTACTTTTATTATACTACCAAGTTGCGACTAAAGAGTCCCTTTATTTGAGCAGTCTAAACAAGGTCTTAGCCCACAACCCACACAGCCATGGGTCTCGAGTTTGATTGCCGGGTTAGCCAGAATTTTCTCACAAAAAAATTCTGCTTTCTCCGAAGTAAAAAACACTTGTGACGGGGAAATTCCCTTGTTTTCTGATTTCAGTCATGCATTTGATACCTTACACCTTTCTTCTATTCTTAACCATTCTCCCTGTTCTCTGGTTTCAGTCAAGCAAGACGGAGGAAGTGCTCACGGCTCAGCTGCAGGGACTCAGGGACCAGTGCAACCTGAGGAAGTCCAGCCTGCAGGATCACCAGAGCAGTCTGGAGGTGCTCAGGGAGGAGGTAGGAGACCTTTTCTACTGCGTGGTCATATCACGACGGGGGTGTTATCCTCCATTCGCAGAAAACTCACAAACCCGTTGTTGCCCACATTAACCTCACCCAGCCTGGGTTGGGCCGGAATACCAGCATAACGAAGTCTTCACCTCGTTAGCTTAGGGATCGTTTTACATAAACATAAAATATTACATATAACATAAATCAAACAGAAAATTTCCCTCGCCATACAGAGGGGTAATGCAGCGAGCATATTGGGCTCTTTGCCATCAAGTATCAATCTGGATGAGGTGTTTTACTTGTAATAATAAAAAAAGTATTATGTCATTACCCCTTTAAAAAAAAACATACTCTTATAACCAGGTTCAACTGAATTATTCTGATTTATTAAGCCCGCCCATTCCTCCTCCTCCCCCAGATGCAGTTCCTGTCGGAGAAGAAGAGCGAGCTGGAGAGGCGCGTCCAGCAGATCTCATCGGAGAGGGAGCAGCTGGTCGCTACTCTGGAGGAGGCCAGCGACCGCGTCATGATGCTGGAGCGACACACGCGCGAGCAGGAGATTCAGGTGGGTCGCTGAGAGTCGCTAAGAGTCGCTGCTCTACATTCAGGTCCGAATTTATGAAACAGGCTTAGATTTATTCTAAGTAGGCACGATCTCTTATTTCAACCAATAATAATATTTGGCGTTCCCGAGGCACCCGAGCAAGTATCAGCAACGTCCCAGGAAGTAGTATGGTAATTCACAATACCATATGAACACTGACTGCGAGGTATGTCAACAGAAGTATAGAGACACCTTCTCTAAAAGTAGTGAGGCATGTCCTCATGAAAATTCTGTTGACATACCTAATGGTTCATAATGTGACCAAGTGGCTGTTCTGATCTATCCGTACCCCCGAAAGTGTTTTCCTATGGAAAAATCCATTGGACCACCAAGGGGGATAGCCACGGGAGAGAAAAAGATGAACTACACAAAGTCCATCATAAAATAACCTCCCCACATTATGAACCAAACAACTTCAGGAGACTTGATCTTCGGATCCGCTCCTGAAGTTACAACACCAGGAGAATTGATCATATGATCCGCTCCAGGTGTAATACCCTTTGAAAGGTAATAATTACCTTCCAAAGGAGAGAAAGTGAATAATAATAATAATAATTCCGTGTCTGTGAGATAGGTCAATCTTCACCCATCTCTACTGCACTATAGTAGTATGTTCCGCGCCGAGATAGGGCATTAAATGAGCGTTCTAGATATGGCAACGATTTCTCGATTTATCTTCACCACAAGAGCGATGTTTTATCGAAACAGAATTAACAAAATTCACCATGCTAAGGACTCGAGCCACCGACCTCCAGGTTGTGAGTCCGCTGTCTTACTGATCGAGCTACTGAGGTCGGATCAGACTGGCCAGTAAGCAGTGGACTTCGATTTCATCGGTTTGTGTGTTTCTAACAGACGCAGATTCTTTAGTGTCAATTTTACTGCTTGCATTCCTCATTGTTATCAGTTCTTATCAATTTTCCACATCTTTTTACTTGTATCGATAGTTTACTTCACCTATCTTTTAGTTCACCCTTTTTTACAATCTCTTATTGACTTATTCTCATCTTTTACAATGAACGGTATAAGTCAAATTCTTTCAATGCAGATAATTTCAAGTAAATACTTTCAGAGGCTGCTCACTGAATTTTCTGTCAGTAGTTCTGGTGTATGGGAGTTGAAGTAGCTAAAACAAACATTTTTTTTTTTTTTTTTAAAGATGAGAGTTTCACAGCCTTTTACTTCCGAGAAATTTCTAATATTAAAAGTCGGAAGTATTGTGTTCGTTTTTGTAAAAAAAAAATATTGCTTTATTTCGTAGCCATGAAACAGGAGCTACTGTAGACGCTTGTAGTCTGTGTTGTAGTATGACTCCCTTTCCGATGGGGGAGAAGTGACACAGCACCTACACAGTGACACAGTACAGTACTCGAGTTGACCCATGTGCTGGGTCTACTTGA
Organism: Bactericera cockerelli; assembly: GCA_024516035.1. Lineage (NCBI taxonomy): Eukaryota > Metazoa > Arthropoda > Insecta > Hemiptera > Triozidae > Bactericera > Bactericera cockerelli. The sequence continues at coordinate 2,117,369 of CM044956.1, read as the reverse complement.
GAGCACCGGAAGGTATCCCTTACAATCAACTGTAACCAAATTTTGAATACAATTTTTTTTGTCGGGGGTTCGAACCCGGGACGCGTATGGGCGAAGAGTATGGGCTAAGAGTACAGGTTGAAGCAAAACAATATTTTGTATGCATGCATTTATCGAATTACCATCTGTGTTTACTGCTTGGTTTCCGATCTTCTTCTTTTTCTTTGCCTTTTCCCGTTCAAGCGGGCTCGGCATTTCGAGTCAGTCCTCTCCACAATATTCTATTATGTACTAAAACACTCGATATTCCTTTTGCATTCAGGTCTGTATTTATACAGTCTACCCATTTTCTCTTGGGTCTACCTCTTCTTCTTTTTTCCTGTATATCTAAATTTTCTATCTTCTTCCAAACATAGTATTCATCTCTTCTTTCCACATGCCCTTACCATTGCAGTCTTCGCTCTTGTATCTTTTTGGACACCTCTGTGACTTTTATTTTGTTTCTGATTATTTCATTTCTTATCCTATCCAATGTTGTGTGTGTTTTGGCAACTGAAATACAAGCAATGTGTTCTCCCCTCAGGTCCGCGTGTCCCAGAGAGAGCTGGAGGAGCTCAAGTCTGTGAACGGCACCCTGGGCTCCCGCCTAGAGGCTCTGGGCTCCCCCGGCTCCGCCCTTCACTCGGAGCAGCGGCGGTCCCTGCACGCCGAGATGGAGTGTGATGATGAGGCATGGCCGGAAGGTAAATAATAATAATAATAAAAGTAAAGTCCAATTCTGAGACAGAATTTTCGTCAGTTTCTTGCGAATAGATGATATTTATGTTATTCACAATAATTATTACTCTTTGCTAATTTTTTTCTTAACTTTGAATGCAATTAGAAAGTGCCTGAAAATCAAATAGCTGCCTAAATTTTTCCTTTTTTAGTAAGAATATTATTATTATTATATTTTTTTTACATATATGTCTACTCTACACTGGAGATGAGGCTGCAAATATTACTACCTACAGCCATAATTCCCAGCAATAACTAACAATTATACCGTATATAAAAAAACACACAAAATATTAACATAAAAAAAAACAAAATTACTAAAGGAAGGAAAGCATTAGCGAGCATCATCAGCATTATTATGTTAGTCTTATTATTTTATTTTCTTTTTTTTTTATCCATTTACTGTATTGTTTTATAATTAGGTAGATAATACCTACATATTATGTAGGTAATAATTGCGTTCGGTTAATAATAGCTTAGAAAGGTTTTTCAGTGTCAACTATTGTAGGCTGAATTTCACTGTTTAATGTTCGCACCTTACTCCCCAGGGGATGAGCTGCACCAGATCAAGAGAGAGATAGTGCGGGTGCATGAGCGTGTGCGAGCCCTGTGCTCCTCCCTCAAGATGAGGGCGAGTGATGTGAGCCATACGCCCGCCGCCAGCCTGCACACCAAGTGCTCGGAGCCGGTGACCCTGCACCAGGTCAAGGTGAGTCCGGCCCAGTCCAGGCTGGGTGAGGGTCAGTCATGTGTGTAGCTAGTGGCCTGCACACCAAGTGCTCGGAGCCAGTGACCCTGCACCAGGTCAAGGTGAGTGGGGGAATGCCCCGGCCCCGCCCAGGCTGGGTGAGGGTCATGTAGGTAGCTGTAGCTAGTGGCCTGCACACCAAGTGCTCGGAGCCAGTGACCCTGCACCAGGTCAAGGTGAGTGGGGGAATACCCCGGCCCCGCCCAGGCTGGGTGAGGGTCCTGTAGGTAGCTAGTGGCCTGCACACCAAGTGCTCAGAGCCGGTGACCCTGCACCAGGTCAAGGTGAGTCCGGCCCAGTCCAGGCTGGGTGAGGGTCAGTCATGTGTGTAGCTAGTGGCCTGCACACCAAGTGCTCGGAGCCAGTGACCCTGCACCAGGTCAAGGTGAGTGGGGGAATGCCCCGGCCCCGCCCAGGCTGGGTGAGGGTCATGTAGGTAGCTGTAGCTAGTGGCCTGCACACCAAGTGCTCGGAGCCAGTGACCCTGCACCAGGTCAAGGTGAGTGGGGGAATACCCCGGCCCCGCCCAGGCTGGGTGAGGGTCCTGTAGGTAGCTAGTGGCCTGCACACCAAGTGCTCAGAGCCGGTGACCCTGCACCAGGTCAAGGTGAGTCCGGCCCAGTCCAGGCTGGGTGAGGGTCATGTGTGTAGCTAGTGGCCTGCACACCAAGTGCTCAGAGCCGGTGACCCTGCACCAAGTCAAGGTGAGTGGGGGAATGCCCCGGCCCCGCCCAGGCTGGGTGAGGGTCCTGCAGGTAGCTAGTGGCCTGAGAGATGAATGGTGACTCTCAGTTAAGGTAATAGATAAGAATCAATGAGAACTATGGATTATTTACTAAAAAAGCAAATTGAAATTCTTTTTTTATTTAAAATAATCAACATATCAATAAACACTTACGTTCAAATTAACCAATCACAGGGCGTTGTGTGACAGTTGAAACGGAGATTCGGGACTTTGGAGAGTGGAGAGTGTTTCTGGAATGGACTACTGGTGATTTGGTGGAAGGTAACCACCAGGCGAGGTTAAAGCTCAAAGCATTTTCTACCACCTAACCCTCAGAGTCTTATTATTATGTGGTCGGGCACAAACTCAAATTATTGAGGAAAAATTTATTCACTGGGCGGGATTCGAACCAATGGATCCCTTCGCTACCTGGATTACCAGACTAGCGCGTTAACCACTTGACTACCAGTGCATTATTTATAATAATGGAGGTTTGTCCCCACAGGTGGGTCTCCTCACCGCCGTGATCCAGGACCTGTGTGATCTGGTGACGGAGCTGGCGGGGGGCGACTACGCCTCCACCTCCTCCCTGGGTGTGAGTGAGATGGAGATAGACCTCCACCGCGCCCGCGAGACCATCGACCAGATGAACAAGGAGATAGAGGAGAAGCGAGACGAGATCAAGAGGAAGACAGAGACCATCATGGAGCTCACCAGCAAGGTAAGCCAACCAAACCAAACCCAACCAAACCCAACCCAACCTAACCTAACCTAACCCTACCAAACCTAACCTAAGCAAACCTAACCTAAACTAAGCAAACCAAACCTAACCCAACCAAACCTAACCTAACCTAACCAAACCTAAGCTAACCCAACCCAACCAAACCTAACCTAACCTAACCTAACCCAACCCAACCTAACCTAACCTAACCTAACCTAACCTAACCTAACCTAACCTAACCTAACCTAACCAAACCTAACCCAACCCAACCTAACCTAACCTAACCTAACCTAACCTAACCTAACCTAACCAAACCTAACCCAACCCAACCTAACCTAACCTAACCTAACCTAACCAAACCTAACCCAACCCAACCCAACCCAACCTAACCTAACCTAACCAAACCTAACCTAACCTAACCAGCAAGGTAACCCAACCTAACCTTGAAGGTTGAAGGTTTGAAGTTATCATATTTGTGTTAATCACTTTCGTGATGTCACAACTACTCAAACTCGCTTTACTAAATCTACGCTGAAACCGGGACTTGAACCACCGATCTCCAGGTTACAAGTCCGCTGCCTTATCGATCAAGCTACTGAGATCGGTAACCCAACCTAACCTAACCTAACCCAAACAAACCTAACCAAACCAAACCTAACCTAATCTAACCTAACCCAACCAAACCTACCCAATTTTATTTTTAAAAACGTAATTGTGCCCTGGAACCGCTTTCGCATTACTTCAGTGTACTTTACCTTTACATCCATGCCATTCCGGAAACGGAAAATTTCGGTCAGAAATTTCCGCTCCGGCCGAGATTTGAACCCGAAACCTGCGGGTCAGCAACCAATGCTCTTAATCACAGAGGTCGGCAACCTAACCTAACCAAATTTAATCTTTTTTTAATTTAAACAAGGTAGTTGTACCCCGGAACCGCTTTCGCACTACTTCAGGGCAGTTTACCTTTACAGTATTTACACCCATTCCATTGCGGAAACGGGAAAACTCTTTCATATCACTTTAAATGTAAATACCAAAATATCGGGTTTCCAAATGAAAATATTATTCGGTCCACTTTTTGGGCCTTAATACGGTCCTGGGTCAGTCAATGTGGCCGAAACCCTCTGAGTAAAGAGTCGTATCTATAGATCACTCAGTGGCCTGGTTCTATATCTCATGTCCATCTTGCTTCCATGCAGCTCAATGCCCTTTCAGTCATTGAGGAGGAGGCGCCAGTAATGGAGCAGGTTATAGCTGCATGCATCTAGAGTCTAGTCACTGTAGCTGCATGCCGCTAGAGTCTAGCCGGTGTAGCTGCATGCCGCTAGAGTCTAGCCAGTGTAGCTGCATGCCGCTAGAGTCTAGCCAGTGTAGCTGCACGTCGCTAGAGTCTAGCCAGTGTAGCTGCATGCCTCTAGAGTCTAGCCAGTGTAGCTGCATGCCTCTAGAGTCTAGCCAGTGTAGCTGCATGCCTCTAGAGTCTAGCCAGTGTAGCTGCATGCCTCTAGAGTCTAGCCAGTGTAGCTGCATGCCTCTAGAGTCTAGCCAGTGTAGCTGCATGCCTCTAGAGTCTAGCCAGTGTAGCTGCATGCCTCTAGAGTCTAGCCAGTGTAGCTGTATGCCTCTAGAGTCTAGCCAGTGTAGCTGTATGCCTCTAGAGTCTAGCCAGTGTAGCTGCATGCCGCTAGAGTCTAGTCACTGTAGCTCCATGCCGCTAGAGTCTAGTCACTATAGCTCCATGTCGCTAGAGTCTAGCCAGTGTAGCTGCATGCCGCTAGAGTCTACCCAGTGTAGCTGCATGCCGCTAGAGTCTAGCCAGTGTAGCTGCATGTCGCTAGAGTCTAGCCGGTGTAGCTGCATGCCGCTAGAGTCTAGCAAGTGTAGCTGCATGCCGCTAGAGTCTAGCCAGTGTAGCTCCATGCCGCTAGAGTCTAGCCAGTGTAGCTGCATGCCGCTAGAGTCTAGCCAGTGTAGCTGCATGCCGCTAGAGTCTAGCCAGTGTAGCTGCATGCCGCTAGAGTCTAGCCAGTGTAGCTGCATGCCGCTAGAGTCTAGCCGGTGTAGCTGCATGCCGCTAGAGTCTAGCCGGTGTAGCTGCATGCTGCTAGAGTCTAGCCAGTGTAGCTGCATGCCGCTAGAGTCTAGCCAGTGTAGCTGCATGCCGCTAGAGTCTAGCCAGTGTAGTTGCATGCGGCCAGAGTCTAGCTAGTGTAGCTGCATGCCGCAAGATTCTAACTACTGTAGCAGTGCACTATAGTTTTTCGAACAAGAATAATACTAGATGACACAATTTTTTAAACACATCACCAATATTATAATTTACGTATGTAATATGAAATACACACTATTGTGTGATGCAGGCTTTGTCGTAAAATCTGTCAAAACATGCCTAAAGCCATCGACGATGGTACACCATTTCTCGACAGGTGGTTAAGTTAAGAGACGACCAGCGAGGTTAGTACTCAGTGGTTGACCACACATATTCGAATCCTCGTGAAGCTGGCCACATGTTGGGGATTATAATTACTGTTGGTGAGTCCCATTTCCAAAAGTGGCTCATATAGCGTGCCACAACATATCTCAAGCCTCACATGCAGTTCCGAATTTTCTTCTACTGGCCTCACGTGTTGTGAGACTAATGGGGCCACACACTGGGACTGACGGGTAACACCTCACGAGAGTATTCGCCTGTCAGAATTCGGAAGTTTTCTCGTGAAAATTTCTCTCATATAGAGAAATATTGCAATATGCATGCTATGTTGGTTCCTGTGCATATTTGCATTTTCATATTTTTGCAAATAGCTCTGTTGTTGATACGACACGCGAATGCTCAACAGAAATACCTACACCCACAGTAACTAATATTTGAGTGTTGAAGTTTTAGTGTAGAGCACAAGCACACGTGTCGTACCTGTCTCTGTCTGTAGTGTGTCCCGGAAGCTCAGTGGTAAAGGCGGTACTCTGTGAATCCAGAGGTCGCCGGTTCGAAACCCAGTTGGGACATGACAAGTTATCCTCCCATTTGGGATACTCTTGGAATAATGGGATTTCATAGTCCTACTCGGGCGGTACAAATGAGGCTATATTACTATTAGTCCATGGGGTTTTTGTTTTGTCTTTGATAAATCTAGGGGCGACATTTTTCAACGTCAGTACAATTTTGTACTCAATTTATTCAGATGGATTTGAAACATTTAACTTGCCAAGTTTTCCGTCTTTACCTCAAAAAAGAAGTCTTTCAAAGCTTAGGGCGAAATACTTTCGTATAAATTAGGTATTATTTTTATTAATAAACAATTCTTATTCTTTTATTTTGTTTTTCCCAAAATCCTTTTTGAGATTTTCAACATCTTCCTCATGGTCGAGGTTGGTTGCTTCTGGTACTCTCATTTCCACTTTTTACGGCTGGATGGCCCTCCTAATACTAAAGTTTTTTTTTTATATACAGGGTGTCCCACCAAACTTGGACACCTCAAATTACTCGGCCCCTGAAAGAGTTTTTGAAAAATAAAAAATTCTAGGGTACATGTCCTAACTATGCAGTTTCAGTCATGAAATTTTTTTTATACAAGGTGGTTTCAAAAGTCAGAAATTGAGGTATCAACTTTTGATTTTTAAATGGATTGACCTGAATTTTATTTGATAATTTTACTTCGAAATGGTCCTTAAGTACTTTTTTAAACAAAAATTTTACATACAGGGTGGTTTTTTTCCGACCAATTTTTTTTTGAAATCTCAAATAACTCAAGTCCGTTTAATTTTTTCGATAACAAGAATAGAAAGTGTTTGTGTAATGAATACACGTACTTTTAATTGGCATCAAAAATTTTTATACAGGGTAGTTCACAAGTGAAATAATGACTCGATTTTTTTTAAAAAACCAAGTTTTTTTAATTTTTTATTTGGTATTAATAATTTTTGCCTAACTTTACACATTTTTTGTTAGTCATTTCGAAAAACAAAACTAAAGTGTTGTACAGGGTGAGACATAATATTTTTGTAACACCCTGTATATTGGCAGTCAAAAAGACGTAAAATTAAATAGAAAAACTAAATGTGCAAGAAAAACTTCGATTTTTAATGAAATAAAAAAGTTATGGTGTTTTAACTAATATTGTCGCATGGACCACCCTGTAGATATTTTCTTAAACCATCATATGGGTAGTCGAAATTGTCTAAAATTCAACGAGGGGTCCAAATCTGAAAGAAAAAAATGAATTCAAAAAGCCATTTTCAATTTTGTGTCTACACCTACCTACTTTTTATTTCAAGTTTTAATATCATTCAGTGTGGACACCAAATTGAAAATGGCTTCAAAATTCGTGTTTTATACTTGTTTTTCCCCACGATTCGAAGTCTTCTTTAATTTTATACAACTTCGAGTACCCACATGATAGTTTAAGAGAATATCCACAGGGTGGTCCATGTGACAATATTAGTTAAAACACCATAACTTTTTTATTTCATTAAAAATCGAAGTTTTTCTTGCATATTTAGTCTTTCTATTTAATTTACGTCTCTTTGACTGCCCATATACAGGGTGTTGCAAAAAAATTATGTCTCACCCTGTACAACACTTTAGTTTTGTTTTTCGATATGACTAACAAAAAATGTGTAAAATTGGGCGAGAATTATTAGTCCCAAATAAAAAATTAAAAAAAACTTGGTTTTAAAAAAAATCAAGTCATTATTTCACTTGTGAACCACCCTGTATAAAAATTTTTGACGCCAATTAAAAGTGCGTGTATTCATTACACAAACAAACACTTTCTATTCTTGTTATCGAAAAAATTAAACGAACTTGAGTTATTTGAGATTTCGAAAAAAAATTGGTCGAAAAAAAACCACCCTGTATGTAAAAATTTTGTTTAAAAAAGTACTTAAGGACCATTTCGAAGTAAAATTATCAAATAAAATTCAGGTCGATCCATTTAAAAATCAAAAGTTGATACCTCAATTTCTGACTTTTGAACCACCCTGTATAAAAAAAATTTCATGACTGAAACCGCATAATTAGGACATGTACCCTAGAATTTTTTATTTTTCAAAAACTCTTTCAGGGGCTGAGTAATTTGAGGTGTCCAAGTTTGGTGGGACACCCTGTATACAGTATGTTTCAGAAAAGGTGGCCACCCCCTCGTAACTTTTGAACGCGACGGAATTTTTCAATTCTGTAAAGTCCTAAGTATAGGAAGTGCCCTATGGCCCATCCTGTGATCATATTTATTTTTGGCCCCGGTCGGCCCTTCCGCTTTTTAGGCCATATTTTTTCATTTTTCTCGCGAATTTTAAATGGAATGCTATATTTTTTATTCCTGTTAATTACAGTCCAAGTTAGACTGAGTATAATGAGCTTTTAAAATTTTCAAAAACCTTATCAGGGGCGGAGCTAGTAGAGTGCAAGTTTCAAAACTGTTACACGCTGTAATTCAGCGTTAGTTAGATTTTTTAGTACTTTTTTTATTTTCATAGGTTCAAAATATTGTTTTACACCATATGAAATCAAAAAATATTCTTCTTGACTTCTAATCAGGGTCATAGTAAGGTTTTTGTAAAAGTACTTTTTTTCTCAAGTTAATTTTTCCGTAAATTAATGGTGTTCTGGAAATTGGCGTTTTTAGAGGTGAAAGTCTGCAGTGGCATATGTTTTTTATGCTTGAAATCGAAAGAAAACTTAACGGAGAAGCGATTAAGATCATAAAAAAAGCCATTTAACCTGCTAGTTTTTTCACGACAGTGTCCGGTAAAGTGGGTGAATTTCGTATTGGATTTTTTTGTTGTTGTTGAGGAAACACAATTGGCATAGAAAATAAATAATAAGTGTATTTTCTGTACTTAATCTCCCCCAATCTCGCATCAGCTGATCACAGATTAAGGATTTCTCCTCACGGCTTGTTCTTATTTCTCCTCCAATCTTAACCCGACGTTTTCGTCAGATCGAGATCAACGCCATTTTGAAATCAATTTGACTTTGAGGTTGACCTTCAGCAGATCTTTATTATTTGTTTATGTTTTCATAAATTTACATTGAATAAACTTTTTTGATTTTCTATCGATGACTAGGTTACTTTAAACCAGTTTAGGTATTAGGTTCTAGTTTGAATTTTGAGCCAGATTTAAGATTAGGAATTGTACAGGTATCAAAGTTCATTGTTGATAATGAAAGTACCTTTTATTAACATCCTCAATTTACATATTTCGCCGAAAATGAATGCATAATGTACAGAATGCTAGCTCGAGTTTCCCTTTTGCATTACCTTTATAAATCTCAAGTGTACATTTGTTCTACATCTGGAAAGCAAGACGCTGTGTAGTATAAGGATAATCACGTCTGAGAAATTCTCATGAAAAAAATCAAGGCAGTTTTCAATTTACAAAAGAGCACTGGTTCAAGCTGCAGTGATCGTTAACTCTGCTGTTTGTTGAATGCACCAAATTTTCTGAACAGTCTATGGAATAGTAACTTGATTTACATCAAAATTTGAGAAAAAGTAGGTAATGAAACTCTCGCAGAAATCTAAATAGTCATAATAAGGTATTCAGATAGTTCAAATTTCCAATTCTATGAAATATTCTTATCAATCCTTATCAGTAATTTTTATTTACATTTCACTGTGAGAAGCTAGCCCTTAATTTAAGTTTCTCTGATATTATCGCTAGAGCGCGTCGAGGCGTTCTGATCTCTACAGATCGAGATTGGGGGAGATTAAGTACAGAAAATACACTTAATATCTAATAAGGGAATAATACTTCAATAAACATAACTAAATGCGAAATTAAATGAAAATTATTTCTTCTAAATCAGTGCCGGATATTATTTTTTTTCTCTCTCTCTTCTTTTCACTTTTCAAAGTCCAAGTTGTATCAAAAATAATTATCGGATAATGCTGCTTCTAAAGTCGGCCCCTCTTGAGACAATTTTAGTTGGTAAGATGGTAAAATCTGTAGAAAACACATTGTCAATCATTCTGGAGTCAGTGATTGTCAATCATTCTGAAAAGTGAAAAGAAGAGAGAGAGAGAAAAAAAAAAAATAATATCCGGCACTGATTTAGAGGAAATAATCTTCATTTAATTTCGCATTTAGTTATGTTAATTGAAGTATTATTCCCTTATTAAGTATTATTTATTTTCTATGCCAATTGTGTTTCCTCAACAAAAAAAAAAACCAATACGAAATTTACCCTCTTTACCGGACACTGTCGTGAAAAAACTAGCAGGTTAGATGGCTTTTTTTATGATCTTAATCGCTTCTCCGTTAAGTTTTCTTTCGATTTCAAGCATAAAAAACATATGTCACTGCAGACTTTCACCTCTAAAAATGCAAATTTCGAGAACACCATTAATTTACGGAAAAATTGACGTGAGAAAAAAAGTACTTTTACAAAAACCTTACTATGACCCTGATTAGAAGTAAACAAGAATATTTTTTTGATTTCATATGGTGTAAAACAATATTTTGAACCTATGAAAATAAAAAAAGTACTAAAAAATCTAACTAACTTTGAACCTATGAAATTGAATTTTTCTCAGACAATATATTTTTAATACATGACAAGTAAACGGTTCAAATACATATAACAATGACAGTTTACATGATTCATAATATTTTTAACTGAACTTATGCTAGTTTCTTTTGGCTGTCGTCAACTCGTCATCCCACACGAAGGGCCACACCTATGAAGTATGGTCCTTGTGTCGTGGGAGGATGCAGCCTTGTTTTAGTTTATGTGTTAATTATTATGACTATCCTTCATTTTAAAATCAAACCCCCCTCTCCCACAGCTGAGTGTTGTGTCGTGGGATGCAGCCTTTTTTTAGTTTATGTGTTAATTATTATTACTATCGTTCATTTTAAAACCTAACCCCCCCCCCCCCCCCCCCCCCCCCCCCCCCCATCTCCCCCACAGCTGAGTGTGCGCGAGTCAGAGCTGGCGGGCGCGCGGGAGGAGCGGGACCGGGCCCGCAGTGACCTGTGTGACCTGGGCGGCCTGGCAAGGGACGAGATGGTGCGCAAGGCCTGGGAGGTAATTATTTAGCATCTTTATATATTAAATAATACATAGACAGCATACAAGTAGACACATAGACAGTATGAGTTCCAAGTTCTAACTTATGACAAATAATATACAATAAAAGATTGAACAAATACAAAGATTAGGAGCTATTTATTATGATGTGCCTCTAATGGAGTTGCCTTCTACTCACACGAAGAGATTAGAATCTCTTGTTTTGTGAGTAAGGGTTGTGTTATCAGTCTAGAAAGGTGTAAAAAAATAATTACAATTGAAAAAATAAAAGTAATAATAAAAACGAACAATTTAATATCAAGTAACCATTTCATTGAGATTTACTAAATAGAATAGAACTCAAATTCTCATAAGTATAATATTGTTCTATATTTTTTTTCTTATTACTTATTTTCGATGTACCTATGTGATTTTGTCTTAAAGTCACATCATATTTCATAAAAAAATATAATAATATGTATTTTAATAATAAAAATAATAATAATATGTATAAATAGATAGATTAAAGTGAGTTACTGTTTGAAACATTTGATACAACAACTTCACTCAGGATGACAAGTTATTGCTTTAGAGGAGTTTCAAAAAATATGTATAAAAATAATAATAATACGTTCTTTAGGTGCGTGACGGCGCCGTGGCGCGCAAGAACGCGACCCAGGTGGAGCTGGCACGCACGCGCATCGACGTGCTGCAGGCGAACAGTCAGCTCATGGAGGCGATTCAGCAGAAGGTGGAGTTGAGTCAGCAGCTCGAGCAGTGGCAGGTGAGTGGCGCGGTAGTTTTAGAGCAGCTCGAAAGCAAAAAATAATGACTATTAAGAAAAAATAAAGAAAAAAACTGGATCATTTTTTTTTTACTTAAACGAACACAATACTTCCTAGGTCTAATATTAGAAATTATCGGAAGTAAAATTGACTAGATGTAGGCCTGATCAAAGGATTCAGCAAAGAAGGTGGTTAAATCTTATGAAAAAGATACTGCTGAAGGTTGCTATCATGTTAGCATCAGATTACAATATTTGTTTGTTCTTTGTTATAACAGGGTATTAAGTATTATTTTTTAAAATTATATTGGAGAAAAACAAACAAATAAGCTAACACAATACTTCCGATGTCCTCAGATATTGTCGAAGCTAGGATATGATAATTAGTTCAACAAAGTAGCCTAATCTCGGCCCCGTCTCATTTTCCAGATGGATATGCAGGCTCTGCTGGACGAACAGATGAGGAGAAAGTTGACTAATCAGGAGGCCCCCACCTCGGGGCAGGAAACCCCAACCGGAGACAAGAAGCGACAAAGCAGACGCACCCTGTTTGGTCTGTTCCAGAGGTGACCACCCAGTTACCGGCACGCTCTTGTTCCAGAATTGACGGACCACTCAGTCACCGGCACGCTCTTGTTCTAGAGGTGATCCACCCAGTCACAGGCACGCTCTGGTTCTAGATGTGGACCACCCAGTCACCGGCACGCTCTTGTTCTAGAGTTGGACCACCCAGTCACCGGCACGCTCTTGTTCCAGAATTGACGGTCCACCATGGCAAAGGCACGCTCTGGTTCTAGAGGTGACCACCCAGTTACCGGTACTCTCTTGTTCCAGACGTGACGGACCACTCAGTCACAGGCACGCTCTTGTTCCAGACGTGACGGACCACTCAGTCACAGGCACGCTCTTGTTCCAGACGTGACGGACCACCCAGTCACCGGCACGCTCTTGTTCCAGAATTGACGGACCACCCAGTCACCGGCACGCTCTGGTTCTAGAGTTGGACCACCCAGTCACCGGCACGCTCTTGTTGTAGAGGTGGACCACCCAGTCACCGGCACGCTCTTGTTCCAGAATTGACGGACCACTCAGTCACCGGCACGCTCTTGTTCCAGAGGTGACCACACTGACCACACATTCAGCGGCACTCTGCGATGCTGTGTGCACACCTGAAGCATGGCCGAAACTTGATGGAAACTGTCGTGATGTTTTATGAAACCTTGATGAATAATGGTCAAAATTTGTCAGAATATTGTTTGAAACTAAGCTGAATAGTTATGCATAGTCCATGCGCTGTTCTCTTGTGTTGTAGAGCACCACTCAAAACTAACATGAACAAAATGTTTGAAACGTGACCGAATTTTGGTTGAAAGGGAAGCGAAAATTGTATGAAACAGAGTTTGTTCTGTTGAATGAGCCCAAGTTTGAATTTTCAAACCAAGACAAAGATAGTTTCATTATGTTTAAACTGTGTAGAGGTTCCCTCTTGGTCCACAAATGGGACTTGGTAGTTTTCCATGAACAGCTATTACGAAAGTGACAAATCTATGTTTTTAGCAGAGAAGATTTTATATTTATTTTATTACCTGTAGGTATATTCAGTATTAAGTAATTTGATAACCAAATTTTGGTTCTGATAATGACCATTCGGTGTGAAGATTTGAGGGTTCGAGTCCCGGCCATAGCGGGCTTTTCAGACAGGAAATTTCCGCTGCCGGAATAACACAATTATTAGATGTGACAAAATTTCAAAACGATTTTTGCGTAATTTTTTTTGATGTTTACTTTTAAACAGTTTATTCTTTACATGTATCGGATGTGAACTTCAATGTAATTTCATATATTAGCGTTCTCTTTCAATTTGGACTAAACAATAGTTTTTTAAGGTTTTATTTTATGTTGCAGAATCATCAATTCTTGAGCTCTTTCCAGTCAACCACAAGATTTATTTAGTCTTTTTCCAAAGGTTGTTTTAAGAATTGCTGTGTTTATCATTTAAGAATGAGACTAAAGAGTCCCTTTACTCTCACAGTTCAAGCAAAGTCTCATTTATTGGTGTAATCATGCCTAGTATCAAGTATGTACATACTTATGATTGTGTACTTGATAGCTATGAATTTTTTTACGTATTTAATGAAATATCCACTTTTCATTTGAAACCAAATTATCGTATCCATTGTTACCAGATTTAGGAAAGTTCAAACTTCACCCAATTTAAATGGATTAGTCATATCAAGTAGGTAATTTTTATGTCTTGCCTTCTACTTGTGATTACAGACTCATCTCACCAAGAAATTGTTAGTTAGGTATTTTATAAAACTCAACAGTTAGCACAAACTTCTTTGGATATTTTTTTGTACTTCGGTGCCCTTTTTTATACAAATATTTTTTCGAACTCTAAAATGGCTTATTTTCAACCATTTAAGGTTTAAAATGATATTGAAAAACCATTCAATCGAATCGGTTCAGTAGTCGGAGACCCTTGCCTTAGTTTACACGATTGACAATTGTTTTTTGAAATTTTCTTCTTTCAATAGAGTGCCTTCCTCAAGCAGGTTTAAGAAAAGTTATTTTGTAAGTTGAGACTAGAATTGTTATTTTGTAAGGTATTTATTTATTTATTTGTAAGTTCAGGCTAGAATGTTATTTTGAAAGTTGCGACTGTTAAAGGTTGTAACGCCAGATTTTTAAAGTTTAGTGACCAGAGCACTTTTCAATTTATTAGATGAGTATAGCATAGTTTCTTATTTAGACTGTGGCTCGAGACATGGAGTCCCATGGTAAAGTTTCGTATTGTCTGAACAGAAATCAGTCAGGTAGAGGTAATAATGTAAATGTGTAATATAGATAGATGGTAGTTATTTCATATCTACCTCATTGTAGAGCCCACGTGGTGCTCTGTAATTCTGTATAATAATAATATCGCCGTATTTATGCTGCCTGATTAAGACTACTAAAGTCCCATTATTCCAGCAGTAAGCCCAAGACATATTATTATGTGATAAAAATCCCAAATGGGAGGATAACTTGTCTTGTCCCGGTTGGGTTTTAAACCCACGACCTCTGGTGTCTCTGGATTCACAGAGTGCCGCCTTTACCAGTAAGCTACAGGGACAGATGTAGTACCTACTTATATCACATCTTTCAACTTGCCTCAGATTCTGTCTCGCAACTTGTTGCATTAAAGCTTATCTTGAGCGGGACTTAGTTTTTTTATTAAATTCAGAATTTAGCGGAATATACTCCCCTTTCAGAAATATTAGTACTTGTGGTGTGTATGACCAAAGAAGTTGACTTGCATAACTATAATATAATAACAGATAGATAGATATTAGTACTTCTTGGTATGTCTTAAGCTTATTTTAAAACAAGGCTTTTTTTAAAGTGCCTATGGCTCATTGTATTCTTGTAGTGAAAAAGCGCTCTTTGTGCAGCTGATTTTTTTTAGCAAATATGAACCTTGGCTTGTAATTGTACAGCGCCCACTTGGCAGCCAAGAATACAAATGATTCATATTGGCTGCCTGGTTGGAAGATCACCTTGCTGGACATTACTTAACTTCGGTGATCCTACGAGAACCAGTGCATTCAACGCGCCATCGACGCTGGTGAGCTGTAAATAGAAAAAATGGGAATTATTCAAAGAGCCTAATTTTAAAATAAGCTTATGGCAGACACCCTAATTTTATTATTTCCTCTCTCTTATGAATTTCATGTGAGACGCGAGCGAGTGTAACCTCTGCACTCGCCACAAGCTTTATATTGTTCAGAATGAACTACACACCTTGTACTTAATTTATATGATTACCTATTGTATTTATATGTGATATGTAAATAGTTAATGTTTTAAATTGTCTGGTCTCACTACCTGTGTGATTTGTTGTGTACCAGAACTTACTGTTGCTGTTCGGAAACTTAGAACCAAGTTAAGTAAAGTTATTCTTACAGAACAACTTGATGAAAATAAGTGCTACTACAATTTGGTCTGTTAAAAAGCTATTTAAATGCCCAACTGCGAGGAATACAATGTCATTCACAATTGAGCCTTCTTGAGAATGATCAGAGGAAAAAGTCCTTATCAGAATAATTTACTTCGCGCCATTGAGATTAAAATAGATACATACATATGTGTAATGTACATGGATACATACATATTATTATGCATCTTACAATTCTTACATTGTCATATCCAAAACCCATGTTTCTTACTCGGCCAATGATTCGATTTAAGTTTTGATGTCGTGATAAGTTTTCAGCACGATTATACTCTCATACCAGATAAATTTCATTAACTTCCCTCAGCTTGTGTTGGGTTGGAAATGCCATCCTCACGATTTATTTACCGGGATACAAAAATATATTTATAATATTTTTTGGAAAATCTGGCTAACCTTGTCGAACTCTCTGTATACAGAAAAATCATGACTAATTTTCTGGGACGACAATTTGTATAACCTTATGGATGTTGATCTTTTTCAAATCAATCCACTTATTGGTTACCATGTTCATTAAATTTCTACACAGTGAATCACACTTTAGTGGACCAATTTTAACTTTAGTACTCAGTAACTCCTAACTGCATTTATTATGTGTTGAAAAGTGTATTTAATAAATTTATTTTTTAACAAATGATATAAATGTGTTTGTCCTTTAGTTTTAGTACGTCACGTCGGTAAAATATAGTTTTCCAGTAGAGATATATATTTATTAGTTAAAAATTGCACATGATAAGGTGCCCATAACTTCCTTGAAACATGGTCATGGAAAATATTTCCATTTTCTTCCAAGTTTAGCTTCCCCACTATTTGTGAAAGAAAAATGCGTTTCGGTACTTTTAAAGATAAACAACGCCAGCGTCGATGGCGCGTTGAATGCACCGGTTCTCGTTGGATCACCGAAGTTAAGCAACGTCCAGCGAGGTGAAGACTTCGTGATGTTGGCATTCCGGCCCAACCCAGGCTGGGTGAGGTTAATGTGGGTAGCAGGTTTGTGAGTTTCCTGCGAATGGAGGGTAACACCCCCGTCGTGATATGACCATGCAGTTGAAAGCGACGTTAAAAAAAAAAAAAAGATAAACAACGGACTTAACCAGTAGAAATGGAAGCAACAATTTTATAAATCCATTTTGGTTAACCTTTTTCCTCTTCCAAAAGAAAAATGACTTCTTTCCAGTTCGTCCATTTTATTCCAGTTGAATCCACTTTGGTTGGAAAGAAAAATACAGCTATGGTGTATGTTCTTCCAGAGCTAGTTGTGTATAATATTTTCACAAGCTACTTTTGTAATTTTTTTTTGTTTTCTTCCAAAGCTTGTTTGGATTATTTTTCCCAAGCTCCTTTGCATAGTTTACCCCAAGCTAGGTTTGCACCATTTTTTCCATGAGTTACTTTCGAACATTTTCCTCCTAAGCTACTTTTGCATAGTTTTCCCAAGCTAGTTTTGCACCATTATTTTCCTAAGTTACTTTTGTACATTTTCCCCCGTAGCTAGTTTTGAATTGTTTTCTTATAAATGTAGTTTTGTATTTTTCCCCAATCTACTTTTTTTATTGTTTTCTTCCAAAGCTAGTTCTGGATTATTTTCCTCATAAGAATGAAAGTGACTTCAGAAGTATTAGAAGATCATAATATATGATCCTAATCCCGAAGATACCTAACATAGTCTATTGCCAAGTGAACCATGAAAAAAATAAACAATGCTTCCTTGCAGGCTATCTCGACTGGAACCACATACCTCGTGATTCTGGTGCAGTTTCACGGGTCTAAGCTGTGAGCTCTCTCAGTCTGGCGTGCGCACTTCGATACCCACTGGTGTGCGGGAAATATTTCTCAGAAAAAGTGAATTTCAGTGACCAGGTCAGCTTCGGTTCGCTTCGTTCACATAAAAATTCCTGCCCCGCTGGGAATCGAACCCAGGTCACCATGCGTACAATGCCTAGCGCGCTAACTCACTCTGCCACGGTGACTACTGTTATGACCATGCAGTTGAAAGCGATGTTAAATTTTTGTTTAAAAAAACGCTTGCATACGAGTCTGCAACCATTGGGACATTTTCATCTTTACTATTCAAGGTCCAAAACCCAACTGACCAAATTTCGTATTGTGCGCATGACACATACCTTCTCTCTTCTCTCCCTCTACAATTCAATACTTCGCCATTGTGCGCATGACACACACTTTCCCTCTTCTCTCCCTTTACAATTCAATATTTCGTTACATAATTTCGTTACATAATTTCGTCACATAATTTTGGTTATGTGCCAGAGCAAAGACATGAAAATGTCAAAAATCTTAGCTTTTAATTGAAAGTACATGGAACCTTAAATATCTGTCAGCTAGCTAATTAATTAGATTGGAAAAATAATAACTCCTTGAACGTATTTTTATAATATTGTAAGTTTTTATTTGGATTTTTTTGTTTAATATTTTTTTATATAATATATAATAATAATTTTTATATAGTGAATAGACTAATTAACAAAAAAAGGGGAAAAAACATAAATAAAATAGAATTTTAAAATAAAATAATTATATGCACAAAATACATCGACATTAAAAAGATTTTTATATGTTATTTAATTAATAGTTACTTGAACAGGAGATTTGAAACGGAAACATAACATGGTGAGAGGGGGTGCATGACACGGGAGATGAAGTGATGGCCTTTTCAAATAAAATTGACACTTGAGTCATCGAACCAAGGGCAGGGAACCAACTGACAGTCAAGTTGCTTGTATTGACTAGGACCAAAGAGGCCCACTATTCCAGCACTTGTTTTAGTGCTATTATTATGTAGTCCAAGTCTCGAACCAACAGACCCCTTTGTAAAATTGTACCTCGATTTCATTTTATTCCTATTTTTTCAATGGTGATTTATATTTTAGGAGACGTATAAACTGTTTATTTCAGTAAGATGACTCAACAGTGCAACTAACATTTGGAAAGGCTTACACTTCCAGAGCAGTGCTACCACCTCGCAATCAACACTAACCACTATGTCAACAAAGGCAATCTATAGCTGTCCTAAACCTTTTAGGCGAAAAGTCCAAGTTTCACGGTAAGCAATGGAATTTGAATGACTTCAGCAAACTCTTGTATTTACACGGAACAGAAATTGGAAATACTAAATAAATTTAAACACGAAATATCTCACGCGATTCCAAAACAAAATGCAAGAAATGATACCGATAGCCAAAGTGTCTTGAGAGAAAATTCCAACAAAGAGAATTGAAAATAAAAAGCGATCAAGAAAATAGTTTCATACGAGAAACGTAGGTAAAATAGTACCTTACAGCTTAGATATTCGTCACCTATTGTTGTGTCTTCATACTCTTCATATTATTTAGAAGAATTTTTTTTATAGAAATTCTTCTATAATGTTTTTTTTAATACAAGCTTACCAACTTATTTATTTTTGACTACCAGAATTTTCTGTTAGTAAATATAGGTAACGGATGCTGTTGGTCTCAAGTACAGGTCTGTAGATGAGAATTTTAACAATTTTGAAGAGAACTATGTCGAAGGAAAGATAAATCGGAAAAACAACATACGATGAGATGGATAAAAACAACTTTCAACAAAATCTGCGCCCACCTTGTAAATCCTAATTCGTCGCCAATTAAAAATAAAATAAAATATTTTACTAAAAAATAAAATATATATCTTAAACATATAGAAACATCTCAACAAGACAATATAATATGTGTAGCACCACAAGCCGAAAACATAGAATTGAATTAAAAACAGGGCGGATCCATGACTGTTGAACAAAAAGTGACACTACAGCTGTACTTTTGAAGTAAATATTGCGCTCTTGAGCCATACTTGAGCATGAGTTGCATTGAGACATAAGTTGAAACTAAGTAATGCATGGTACAACCCGTACAACTAAAAATCGCCGAAGAAAATGGACGAAAATGTCAAATATGATGATTTTTATTCCTCTCAGGAATAGGATTGCAAATAGATCAAGCAAAGACCATCTCTTATATTCGTTAAAATCTTATTTTATGATTTGGCTCTAAGTTGTCTTTCAAAACCTAGTTTGACTCAATGCTCAATGACATCACTGGATACTTAAGTTTCACTTAAGAGGCAACATTTGGATCATGACTATAGCTGTTGGAATAGGTAATGGATAAGGTATGGTACACAATTGACTATGGGAAAAGGGAATGGTAAATGTACGGGTGTCTGGTTCCTGGCTAGGAGCTCAACAGTCAGAGATCCTTTGGTCCAGTGGAGAATTTCTTGAACCAGTGCCTCGATCATGATATCTAATTTCTGGATTTATTATTTATTATTGTGACTCGGTGAACAGGAAATACCTATGACATGTATTATTTACTCTAGATTACATATTTTGTTTTTACATAATATATGTACCTGTAAAAAAACAACATTCTTCAGACGAATAAATTCGATTAAAACTTGAGGATTTTAGGGCTCAGAAATAAAAGAACAGGATAGCAAACAAGGTTTTACCTAAAATCAAGGCACAGATCTAGAAACAAACCACTGGACATACTTGGTACGAATTGTAATTATTAATATTTAAGTTAAAGATTTTCGTTATATTTTTTATCTAAAATTTCAAATTTAAAACATAAATATTTACGAGACACGTAAAATATGGTATGTACAAATAATTAACATGAATTTAAATGAAATAAAAACTATTAATTATGTATAAAACAAAAAATATAAAATATAAATGGAATAGTTATTTTTTAAATAAAAATTAAATATTATTTTATTGGCAAAATGTATTTGATTAAAATTAAAAAAAGTAATAAATAATAATTATAATAAGAGTTTGAATTACAATTTTAGTGTATAGAAATTAGATAGAGAGAGGGAGGGAGAGGTGTGTGTGTGAAGTGCTTAAAAGATGTTGAAATAAATGGAATCACAAGAACTTTAAATTTTAAAGTAAAAATGAAAATATTTTCCAATAGATCAGCTAGCATGGATAAGGTACCACGACATTTTAATAAAATTCATTTGAAAAAGAAAAATAAATACATAAACGAACACAATACTTCCGATTTCTAATTTTAGAATTTGATCGGAAGTAACACGAACGTTCAACTACCTTAGAAAATAAAAGGTATCGCGGATAGGTTAATCTTGATTTTTTTGGACATCAAAATAACATATACATAGTTGTGTCCTGACACTATTGTCGCCTTTAATTATTTTTAACATACAAGTCTGCTATATTGCACTTAATTTTAATCAATATTTATTATCAGTAAAGTAGTCAATTGTTTCTTGTCCCCCAATCTCGTCAACTTCAGCGCAGGACTGAGTCCCATACTCTAGAAATGTACAAAGTTACATTGAAGAAAAAGTTCAAAGTGCTAACGAAAAACTAAAGAGAAAACAAGAAAGAGAGAGAGAGAGATACAAAAACACAATACAACAAAATGCAACATTAAAAAAAGACAGAGAGAGAGAGAAGGAATACACACTGACATGGCGAGTTTAAGTAAGAGAAGGATAGAGAGAGCCGTCTCCTTTAGCAAGCCAACTCTCACTTTGTTAAGGCAACCACACATTGAAAATTTCAATCAATTCACACTTTTATGCTTAAACAATACAATATGCTAATGTTCCTATGCCAGCGGTTCCCAACCTTTGTAGCTTGGGGGCCCAATAATATTTTACAATTTTGCGGCCCACCCCGTACTTATTTTGCACTATTTTAATATTATTTCTTGAGTTTCGGCTAGCATCCGCGGCCCACCGGTTGGGAACTGCTGTCCTATGCTAGTTTTCTATCACTGCGTATGCATTATCATGATGGGTAGCTTCGGATTCTAAAATTTCCAAGACATTCTCACTAAATGTTCAACAATTTGATAAACTTAATATCTGACGCGGAGTGAAAGAAACGTTTAAACCCAAGAAATGGATAGTACTTTCCTTACTATAGGATAAGTACTTTGCTTACTATAGGATAGTACTACCTTCCTTACTATAGGATAGTACTTTCCTTACTATAATAGGATAGTACTTTCCTTACTATAGAATAGTACTTTCCTTACTATAGAATAGTACTTTCCTTACCATAGGATAGTACTTTCCTTACCATAGGATAGTACTTTCCTTACTATAGGATAGTACTTTCCTTACTATAGGACAGTACTTTCCTTACTATAGGATAGTACTTTCCTTACTATAGGATAGTACTTTCCTTACTATAGGATAGTACTTTCCTTACTATAGTACAAGGAAAGTAAAAAAAAGACTCGTACATATTGTATATTTCAGTTAGACTATTAAAAAAAAATCTGTCACTATTCAATGGGAAATTCGGAATGCGATAGGGGTGGAATGGAGCCTTGCATTTGCTGTAGCACTGTTTTTGTTTAATGGTACTGCTTCAAATATTAGACACATATGTAGACAAGCGTTCATTTTGAGTGAGTTTATACCTGGGACCACGAAACAAGGGGGTTCAACCTTCTGGAATGAGATTTAATTCTGTCCTGATCTTGTAATGGATAGGAAAAACGTTGAAAATAATATGGGACTTCATTGGACTTCTTTATCTGTGAAGCGCAATTATTTATATCGTTACAAAAATGTTAGAATTTTATAAATGAACGTTTATGGTGATTCTATGTGTTGAGTAGTACGGCTTCTCTCATTAAAGTAAGCGGCTGTGGGCTGTAATAATGGCTGCGGCTCTAGTGAATGAAGCAGTACTGCATGCTGGCTGCGGCTCTAGTGAATGAAGCAGTACTGCATGCTGGCTGCGGCTCTAGTGAATGAAGCAGTACTGCATGCTGGCTGCGGCTCTAGTGAATGAAGCAGTACTGCATGCTGGCTGCGGCTCTAGTGAATGAAGCAGTACTGCATGCTGGCTGCGGCTCTAGTGAATGAAGCAGTACTGCATGCTGGCTGCGGCTCTAGTGAATGAAGCAGTACTGCATGCTGGCTGCGGCTCTAGTGAATGAAGCAGTACTGCATGCTGGCTGCGGCTCTAGTGAATGAAGCAGTACTACATGCTGGCTGCGGCTCTAGTGAATGAAGCAGTACTGCATGCTGGCTGCGGCTCTAGTGAATGAAGCAGTACTGCATGACGGCTGCGGCTCTAGTGAATGAAGCAGTACTGCATGCTGGCTGCGGCTCTAGTGAATGAAGCAGTACTGCATGCTGGCTGCGGCTCTAGTGAATGAAGCAGTACTGCATGCTGGCTGCGGCTCTAGTGAATGAAGCAGTACTGCATGCTGGCTGCGGCTCTAGTGAATGAAGCAGTACTGCATGCTGGCTGCGGCTCTAGTGAATGAAGCAGTACTGCATGCTGGCTGCGGCTCTAGTGAATGAAGCAGTACTGCATGCTGGCTGCGGCTCTAGTGAATGAAGCAGTACTGCATGACGGCTGCGGCTCTAGTGAATGAAGCAGTACTGCATGACGGCTGCGGCTCTAGTGAATGAAGCAGTACTGCATGCTGGCTGCGGCTCTAGTGAATGAAGCAGTACTGCATGCTGGCTGCGGCTCTAGTGAATGAAGCAGTACTGCATGACGGCTGCGGCTCTAGTGAATGAAGCAGTACTGCATGCTGGCTGCGGCTCTAGTGAATGAAGCAGTACTGCATGACGGCTGCGGCTCTAGTGAATGAAGCAGTACTGCATGCTGGCTGCGGCTCTAGTGAATGAAGCAGTACTGCATGCTGGCTGCGGCTCTAGTGAATGAAGCAGTACTGCATGACGGCTGCGGCTATCACAGCCAGAGCTGTGAGGCCTAGCACGATGAAGCCGGCCATCTGCTGGTCCGTCAGGTTCTTCCATATGAACAACTGCTTGCCCCCCCCGCTCTGCAAGGAAACATAAGATGGGGGGTGTGAGTTTCAGGACAAAAGGAAAACAAGTTCATAACATTGTATTTTCTTCTAAAATACAACCGACCTCAGTAGCTTGATCGATAAGGCAGCGGACTTGTAACCTGACGGTCGGTGGTTGCAATCCCGGGTTCAGCGAAGATTTAGTGAAGCGAGTTTGAGTAGATACTTTGAGTATGATAACTTACTTCTAAAACATAACTAATAATAATGATATCGCGTAGGACTAACGAATCCCATCATTCCAGCAGTAAGCCCTAGACGTATTATGATGTGGTCCAATTCCCAAAATGGGAGGATAAATAAATTGTGACGTCCACGCTAACTTCTTTATTTAATATTCTTGCACATATTGGATCTTATATTGTATATAATTTATTGTAAAAAAAGTTATTGTAAAAAAAGTACATAATAAATTTCAATCCAAATTTTGATAAATATTTTCACTACTGAAATGAATACTCATACATAAACGACACTACATATGACACCTAGAAAATTGCTTCTGGGCGTCCAAGGAATTAATACTCCAGCAATTCCACCTCCATGGACACGAATAGAAAGTAAGACTAGACCCACGACTCACATGGCTGGGCGACACCTGCTTGGCACTATTCACAGGCCCGTGGGTCTCGGCCGTGGGACTGGACTGGGTCAGGAACGTCGTGGCCGGCGAGTAGCTCCCCTGCACATCCCCCGTGGGTCGCACACGCACAGGACACACGCGCACGCTGTACTCGGCCCCGGACTCGAGGTCAGAGAGGGCGGCACGCGTGTCGGGGCCGCGGTACACGACGCGGTAGTCCGCCTCGCGCACGCGTGACAGCTGCAGGCAGTAGGCCGCGGGGTCAGGGCCCAGGGGCCGCACGGGCGCCCACTCCACACTGCACGCGCGCAGCCCGATATCACTCACTTTGGGTGCTGGGGGGAGAATGAGGAATGCAAAATGAGGAATGTGAAAAAACATGGGTTCAACGTCACTTTCAACTGCATGGTCATATCACGACGGGGGTGTTACCCTAAATTCGCAGGAAATTAACAGACTACTACCCACATTAACCTCACCCAGCATGGGTTGGGCTGGAATGCCCCCATCTCGCTAGACGTTGCTTAACTTGGGTGATCCTACGAGAACCGGTGTATTGAACGCGCCATCGATGCTGGCTGTTTTTGTACTTCAATAATCTTTAATTGTGATTAATTATCTTCTCTTCTTCTTGCATACCGTCTTACATGTTTGAGTACCAATCGTATTGATCCCAACTTCTAAAATCTGTCAATGAGGGCCATCAGGGAAAAGAAAGGTTGGGAACCACATATATGAGGAGACGGGGGTTTTACCCTCCATTTGCGAGAAACTCTCAAACCAGATGGCAGTATTAACCTCACCTTTGATACAAACAAACGGGGGACGTTAGTCGGATACATAGAGTAATAGGATTGTAATACATAGAGTAATAGGATTGCAAGGATAAAAGACATTAGCAGAAATCATTGACGCCCTTCATGGTTGGGGGCTTCAAATATATGAGGGCCGAGAATATTTCGGGCTTTAAAAATGAGGTCCGGAGAATATTTCGGGCTTTCTTCAACTATGAGGGCCGAAAATAGACTTTCAAAATTAGGCCGGGAATATTTTGGTCTTCAAAACTGAGGGCCGACAATAGTTAGTTACCTTTGAGGGGGCGGGGGAGAATAGTTAGTTACCTTTGAGGGGAGGGGGCGGGGGAGAATAGTTAGTTACCTTTGAGGGGAGGGGGCGGGGAATAGTTAGTTACCTTTGAGGGGAGGGGGCGGGGGAGAATAGTTAGTTACCTTTGAGGGGAGGGGGCGGGGCATAGTTAGTTACCTTTGAGGGGAGGGGGCGGGGAATAGTTAGTTACCTTTGAGGGGAGGGGGCGGGGAGAAATAGTTAGTTACCTTTGAGGGGAGGGGGCGGGGCATAGTTAGTTACCTTTGAGGGGAGGGGGCGGGGAATAGTTAGTTACCTTTGAGGGGAGGGGGCGGGGAATAGTTAGTTACCTTTGAGGGGAGGGGGCGGGGAATAGTTAGTTACCTTTGAGGGGAGGGGGCGGGGAATAGTTAGTTACCTTTGAGGGAGGGGGGCGGGGGAGAATAGTTAGTTACCTTTGAGGGGAGGGGGCGGGGCATAGTTAGTTACCTTTGAGGGGAGGGGGCGGGGCATAGTTAGTTACCTTTGAGGGGAGGGGGCGGGGAATAGTTAGTTACCTTTGAGGGGAGGGGGCGGGGAATAGTTAGTTACCTTTGAGGGGAGGGGGCGGGGCATAGTTAGTTACCTTTGAGGGGAGGGGGCGGGGAAGAGTTAGTTACCTTTGAGGGGAGGGGGCGGGGGGGAATAGTTAGTTACCTTTGAGGGGAGGGGGCGGGGCCGTGGAGGTGGTGAAGGCGTGGGCCTCCGAGTAGGGGCCCTGGCCCGCGTCGTTGGTGGCTGTAATGTAGAACCTGTAGGTGGTCAACTCCTGGAGTTTGTTCACTTTACAGCTCAGGTTGGTACCTTGATACACCACGTGCTTCCTGGAATAGAATTACAATACATAGAATTACTAGAGTTTGTTCACTTTACAGCTCAGGTTGGTACCTTGATACACCACATGCTTCCTGGAATAGAATGACAATACATAGAATTACTAGAGTTTGTTCACTTTACAGCTCAGGTTGGTACCTTGATACACCACATGCTTCCTGGAATAGAATGACAATACATAGAATTACTAGAGTTTGTTCACTTTACAGCTCAGGTTGGTACCTTGATACACCACATGCTTCCTGGAATAGAATGACAATACATAGAATTACTAGACTTTCTGTGTGCTTTACAAATTTCATTCGCTAGCCCAATTACCATATTTGATCATTTTGATGAGTACCAAAAATCAAATGGCCCTTCTTTTAGGGATGTACACTGTACAGAGGTGACGGGTAGGCTTTTGTAAACAACCTCGAGATTTCAGTGTACTTCATCGTTAGGGTTCTTCCTATAATAGGGTTCTCTACTCACTCGTTAGGGTTCCTAGGGTTCTCTACTCACTCGTTAGGGTTCCTAGGGTTCTCTACTCACTCGTTAGGGTTCCTAGGGTTCTCTACTCACTCGTTAGGGTTCCTAGGGTTCTCTACTCACTCGTTAGGGTTCCTAGGGTTCTCTACTCACTCGTTAGGGTTCCTAGGGTTCTGTACTCACTCGTTAGGGTTCCTAGGGTTCTCTACTCACTCGTTAGGGTTCCTAGGGTTCTCTACTCACTCGTTAGGGTTCCTAGGGTTCTCTACTCACTCGTTAGGGTCCCTAGGGTTCTCTACTCACTCGTTAGGGTTCCTAGGGTTCTCTACTCACTCGTTAGGGTTCCTAGGGTTCTCTACTCACTCGTTAGTGTTCCTATGGTTCTCTACTTACTCGTTAGGGTTCTGTACTCACTCGTTAGGGTTCCTAGGGTTCTCTACTCACTCGTTAGGGTTCCTAGGGTTCTCTACTCACTCGTTAGGGTTCCTAGGGTTCTCTACTCACTCGTTAGGGTTCCTAGGGTTCTCTACTCACTCGTTAGGGTTCCTATGGTTCTCTACTTACTCGTTAGGGTTCCTAGGGTTCTGTACTCACTCGTTAGGGTTCCTAGGGTTCTCTACTCACTCGTTAGGGTTCCTAGGGTTCTCTACTCACTCGTTAGGGTTCCTAGGGTTCTCTACTCACTCGTTAGGGTTCCTAGGGTTCTCTACTCACTCGTTAGGGTTCCTAGGGTTCTCTACTCACTCGTTAGGGTTCCTAGGGTTCTCTACCCACTCGTTAGGGTTCCTAGGGTTCTCTACTCACTCGTTAGGGTTCCTAGGGTTCTCTACTCACTCGTTAGGGTTCCTAGGGTTCTCTACTCACTCGTTAGGGTTCCTAGGGTTCTCTACTCACTCGTTAGGGTTCCTAGGGTTCTGTACTCACTCGTTAGGGTTCCTAGGGTTCTCTACTCACTCGTTAGGGTTCCTAGGGTTCTCTACTCACTCGTTAGGGTTCCTAGGGTTCTCTACTCACTCGTTAGGGTCCCTAGGGTTCTCTACTCACTCGTTAGGGTTCCTCGGGTTCTCTACTCACTCGTTAGGGTTCCTAGGGTTCTCTACTCACTCGTTAGGGTTCCTATGGTTCTCTACTTACTCGTTAGGGTTCCTAGAGTTCTGTACTCACTCGTTAGGGTTCCTAGGGTTCTCTACTCACTCGTTAGGGTTCCTAGGGTTCTCAACTCACTCGTTAGGGTTCCTAGGGTTCTCTACTCACTCGTTAGGGTTCCTAGGGTTCTCTACTCACTCGTTAGGGTTCCTAGGGTTCTCTACTCACTCGTTAGGGTTCCTAGGGTTCTCTACTCACTCGTTAGGGTTCCTAGGGTTCTGTACTCACTCGTTAGGGTTCCTAGGGTTCTCTACTCACTCGTTAGGGTTCCTAGGGTTCTCTACTCACTCGTTAGGGTTCCTAGGGTTCTCTACTCACTCGTTAGGGTCCCTAGGGTTCTCTACTCACTCGTTAGGGTTCCTCGGGTTCTCTACTCACTCGTTAGGGTTCCTAGGTTCTCTACTCACTCGTTAGGGTTCCTATGGTTCTCTACTTACTCGTTAGGGTTCCTAGAGTTCTGTACTCACTCGTTAGGGTTCCTAGGGTTCTCTACTCACTCGTTAGGGTTCCTAGGGTTCTCAACTCACTCGTTAGGGTTCCTAGGGTTCTCTACTCACTCGTTAGGGTTCCTAGGGTTCTCTACTCACTCGTTAGGGTTCCTAGGGTTCTCTACTCACTCGTTAGGGTTCCTAGGGTTCTCTACTCACTCGTTAGGGTTCCTAGGGTTCTCTACTCACTCGTTAGGGTTCCAAGGGTTCTCTACTCACTCGTTAGGGTTCCTAGGGTTCTCTACTCACTCGTTAGGGTTCCTAGGGTTCTCTACTCACTCGTTAGGGTTCCTAGGGTTCTCTACTCACTCGTTAGGGTTCCTAGAGTTCTCTACTCACTCGTTAGGGTTCCTAGGGTTCTCTACTCACTCGTTAGGGTTCCTAGGGTTCTCTACTCACTCGTTAGGGTTCCTAGGGTTCTCCATGTACACGGTGAAGGTGGTGAACACGGAGCTCCGCCCCTCCCCCCACTTGAGCTTCAGGTGGTTGTGCCCGGGGGCGGAGCTTAGGTCGAGTTTGGGCGGAGAGGGGGGCAGCTGGAGGGTGGCCACTCGCAGGGTGGGGCCCCAGGGCCCGGGGCCCACCGCATTCACGGCGCGGCCCTTTATCCTGAGGGGGATAGAGATAGCAATAACAATAAATTTAGAATACTTATGTTTTTACATGATTATTGCAAATATTATCTCGCGTCTGGTGGACTCATCAGGTAGATTACGTCACGTGAGGATTTCCAAATTGGTCTTATTAGGTTTTATTTTTACCTAGAAATCAAAATATTTTTTGTAAAAAGCAAAAGAGCCTTTAAGAATGTAAATTAATAAAAAATTATGGAAGCTATCTCTATGAAATGTTAATGCTCAAAGCACTTTCTACCAATTAAACCTCAGAGAGCTATTTTTACGCGGTCCTATAATTCATGCACTGTGTGAGATTCGAATCAACGGATCCCTCCACTGACTGGATTACCAGACTCAACACTGGACCACCAATGCACAACTCTACGAGGCGCGTTCCCTCACAGGTAGTAGGAGTGTATTACCCACCTGTAGCTGGTGTGGGGCGCCAGCCCACTGAGCACACAGGTGCTGGTCTCACACGTGATGCTGGGCTGGGCTGGGTCCGAGGTCTCCAGGCAGTAGTGCAGGATGGGTGAGCCGTGGGTCGCGGGTTCGACCCAGGCCAGGGAGAGCGAGGTGGGGGTAACGGCAGTCTTGCGCAGGGAGAGGGGGGCGGGGGGGGCGGGCGGAGTGGTCAGGGGGGTGGGCTCGCTGAAGGGCGACCAGCCGGCACTGTTGCCCGCCTGGGGGGAGGGAGAAGAATATAGTTAAGTTATCATATTTGTGTTAATCACTGTCGTGATGTCACAACTACTCAAACTCGCTTTACTAAATCTACGCTGAAACAAGGACTTGAACCACCGACCTCCAGGTTACAAGTCCGCCGCCTTATCGATCAAGCTACTGAGGTCGGAGGAGAATCGGGGAGAAAAGTACAGTATAGTAGTGGTTCATTTAGATTATCGGCTCGAGACAGGGAGTCCAATTACGCCAACAGTTTCATATAGCACCTCTTTATTTATTGAAAGAGAAAAAAAATATCCATTCTATGCTTATGATGTTATAAATTCTGAGCGCACGATTAGCTCCATGGTAAGATCTACCCTCCTCACAGGGTGATTCCCAGCGAATGAAGGTAAAACCTCCGTCCTAATCCAGGACGTTCAATCAAATTCTCTGGTTCTCTGAGCACAATTTATTCCTGAATGTCGAAAAAAACGAAAATACTCCCATTTTGTTTGAATAAAACCACCCTTCCCATAGATACTAGTCTTAAAATTCACGAGTCTCCAAACTGCCCTGTTACGTGTTCATGTAGTTCGTTTCAAATTGTTCATAGTGCAAAATACTTGGGACTGGAAATTGACAGTCATCTAAGGGAAAACCACATAACTTGTTTAATTAAACGCTTAAGGAGGGTCATCTACCCTTTCCTCTCACTACGAAAATTCTTAGGCCTACCTACTCTTAAAGAAGTTTATTTCGCGCTCGTACAATCCGCACTAGAGTACGGCATTTGTGCATATGGCAGGGCAGATGAAACTATTTTAATAAAACTGAAAACCGTACAAAATTTACTTTTAAAATTAATTTACAAAAAAGAAAGACGGTTTCCAACTAAGGACCTTTACCATAATTTAAAAATACTAGATTTTAAAAATTGTATGCAAAAAATATCTGCTCTCACATTCACACTTATAAAAATGAAATAATCATATATAAAGAAGTCCCATACTCTCTAAGAAAAAAAGACATAATTGAAAGACCTAAGTGTAATACATCTAAGGGGCAAAATACCATCAAGTTCAAGGGGGTCGGAATTTATGACAAAATTCCTCAAGAAATCAGAACAGAAAAAAAAGTCAAACTATTTAAGTTAAAACTCAAGGATTGGTTATGCAAAAATGACTTTCCAGACTAATAATTTTAATAACATTTCCTTTTTTCTTTAAAACGCTAAATCAAATGTAAAGAGATCAATTTTATTATTACCCTCAGAAAATACATAAAAAAGAACGATCTTTATCAATTTATTATTATTATTATATTATTATTATTATTATTATTTTTTTTTTTTCTTCTTCTGAAATATGATGTGATTTCAAGACAAAATCACATAGGTACATCGAAAATAAGTAATAAGAAAAAAAAAAATATAGAACAATATTATTACACTTATGAGAATTTGAGTTCTATCATATTTATTAAATCTCAAAGAAATGGTTACTTTATATTAAATTGTTAGTTTTATTATTACTTTTATTTTTTCAATTGTAATTATTCTTTTACACCTTTCTAGACTGATTAACACAACCCTTACTCACAAAACAAGAGATTCTAATCTCTTAGTGTGAGTAGAAGGCAATACCATTATTGGCTACATTATAGGCACATAGGTCCTAATCTTCAATCACACTTGTTCAATCTTTTATTGTATATTATTTTCATAAGTTAGAACTTGGAACCCATACTGTCTATATTTCTATGTGTCTACCTGTATGCTGTCTATGTATTATTTAAAAATAAAGATGCCAAATATTTACAAAATTACAATTAGAATCGTTGGCGTTAGGAAGGGCATCCAGCCGTACAAAAATGTGCCACAACCAACCAACCTCAACCATGAGCTTGTACAATGCCGACCCCAGGTAGGTTTGGGAAAAAGGCAAAGTGAAAGAAGAAGAAGAAGAAGAAGACTAGGGAAAGCGAGGCGGGACTTAAGTGGCAGAGAATGCCTAAGGCATTAACTTCGCCCCGGATTACAAAACAATTGTAAATTAAAATTAATATTGATCTTTATAATTATTTTTTTCTTTGTACATATTTCTAAGTTTTTTTTTTAATTATTGTTATTAATTCTTTGTTGATGATTGTTTTGTAAAAATAAATAAGGTGTAACTAAATAAATATAATAAAAGGACTCTCACCTGGACGCGGAACTCGCATAGGGTGGCGGGCGGAATGGTCTTGAGCTCACAGGAGGAGGCCGCCCCCTGGTACACAACACTGGGCGGGGCGCCCTCCACCAGCCGGTACTCCGTCACGGGGGCGCCATTGCCGGGGGGCGCGCGCCAGCACAAGCGCACGCCCTGGGCGTCACACGTGGCCTCGGGGGGGGCGGGGGTGTCGGGGGGGGCGGCGCCACTCCGCACCTCTAGGGGGTCGGACCAGGGCCCGTGCTGAGGGGGGGGGGAGAAAGAAAGGATGAGTTTAATTCTTTTTTTTTTAATTCCTTAGGGAGAGAGCCACAAAAATTGTAAAGAAAAACTAAAATAAATATACACATTATTACAGAAAAAAAGAAATATACGTTGCAGAGAAAATTGAACTGACGTTTTCAATTTTCGAAGGCTGCCATTTTTTTTTGGTATAAGATGGAGTTTTTTTTGTTTGCACCAAAGTACTTTCGAAAAAGAGGCAAATCAAAGAAAAAAATCAAGGGGGTCCCATTTCAAACCGGAAATGTTAACAGGCCTATTTCGAAAAAAACGACCGAAAACAATACTTTCTATACCTCATAGGTAATAAGGGTTGGGTGGAAGAGATTGCCATAGGCAATAACCCCGCCCTTTAGTTAGGACTAATGTTTTTAAATATTTTTTCTATTCTTTTTCATATTTATTGTATATATTGTTTCCAATGTCCATTTATACCTAATAAAGCGTTGTATAATAATAATAATACTAATAGAAAGTAAATGTCGCCCCGGAGCCTTTAGACTCTAGCCCCTACATGAGGTTCGCGCGTGAAAATTAAAGTGCCACCAAGTAATTTTTTAAAAACTATTTGAACATGCAAAGTTTCAATTCCGTACCTAATCGGAAGTTGTTCAGCCTTTGTCCGACTTATGCCGGACCCTGAACTTATCTTCCGAGGACACTCACCCCTATTCTGTTGTACGCCCTCACTCACCCCTATTCTGTTGTACGCCCTCACTCACCCCTATTCTGTTGTACGCCCTCACTCACCCCTATTCTGTTGTACGCCCTCACTCACCCCTATTCTGTTGTACGCCCTCACTCACCCCTATTCTGTTGTACGCCCTCACTCACCCCTATTCTGTTGTACGCCCTCACTCACCCCTATTCTGTTGTACGCCCTCACTCACCCCTATTCTGTTGTACGCCCTCACTCACCCCTATTCTGTTGTACGCCCTCACTCACCCCTATTCTGTTGTACGCCCTCACTCACTCCTATTCTGTTGTACGCCCTCACTCACTCACCCCTATTCTGTTGTACGCCCTCACTCACTCCTATTCTGTTGTACGCCCTCACTCACTCACCCCTATTCTGTTGTACGCCCTCACTCACTCCTATTCTGTTGTACGCCCTCACTCACTCACCCCTATTCTGTTTACGCAATCACTCACTCACCCCTATTCTATTGTACGCCCTCACTCACTCCTATTCAGCTGTACGCCTTCACTCACTGCTATTCTGTTGTACGCCCTCACTCACTCCTATTCTGTTGTACGCCCTCACTCACTCACCCCTATTCTGTTGTACGCCCTCACTCACTCACCCCTATTCTGTTGTACGCCCTCACTCACTCACCCCTATTCTGTTGTACGCCCTCACTCACCCCTATTCTGTTGTACGCCCTCACTCACTCACCCCTATTCTGTTGTACGCCCTCACTCACTCCTATTCTATTGTACGCCCTCACTCACCCCTATTCTGTTGTACGCCCTCACTCACTCCTATTCAGCTGTACGCCCTCACTCACTCCTATTCTGTTGTACGCCCTCACTCACTCACCCCTATTCTGTTGTACGCCCTCACTCACCCCTATTCTGTTGTACGCCCTCACTCACCCCTATTCTGTTGTACGCCCTCACTCACTAACCCTTTTCTGTTGTACGCCCTCACTCACTCCTATTCTGTTGTACGCCCTCACTCACTCACTCCTATTCTGTTGTACGCCCTCACTCACTCCTATTCTGTTGTACGCCCTCACTCACCCCTATTCTGTTGTACGCCCTCACTCACCCCTATTCTGTTGTACGCCCTCACTCACCCCTATTCAGCTGTGCGCCCTCACTCACCCCTATTCTGTTGTACGCCCTCACTCAGAGTCTATTCAGCTGTACGCCCTCACTCACTCCTATTCTGTTGTACGCCCTCACTCACTCACCCCTATTCTGTTGTATGCCCCCACTCACCCCTATTCTGTTGTACGCCCTCACTCACTCACCCCTATTCTGTTGTACGCCCTCACTCACTCACCCCTATTCTGTTGTACGCCCTCACTCACCCCTATTCTGTTGTACGCCCTCACTCACCCCTATTCTGTTGTACGCCCTCACTCACTCACCCCTATTCTGTTGTACGCCCTCACTCACTCACCCCTATTCTGTTGTACGCCCTAACTCACTCACCCATATTCTGTTGTACGCCCCTCACTCACTCACCCCTATTCTGTTGTACGCCCTCACTCACCCCTATTCTGTTGTACGCCCTCACTCACTCACCCCTATTCTGTTGTACGCCCTCACTCACTCACCCCTATTCTGTTGTACGCCCTCTCTCCACTCACCCCTATTCTGTTGTACGCCCTCACTCACCCCTATTCTGTTGTACGCCCTCACTCACCCCTATTCTGTTGTACGCCCTCACTCACTCACCCCTATTCTGTTGTACGCCCTCACTCACCCCTATTCTGTTGTACGCCCTCACTCACCCCTATTCTGTTGTACGCCCTCACTCACCCCTATTCTGTTGTACGCCCTCACTCACCCCTATTCTGTTGTACGCCCTCACTCACTCACCCCTATTCTGTTGTACGCCCTCACTCACCCCTATTCTGTTGTACGCCCTCACTCACCCCTATTCTGTTGTACGCCCTCACTCACCCCTATTCTGTTGTACGCCCTCAGCAGGAACACATAGGCGGTGCCAGGACTCAGCTCCGCCACTGTGCACTCCGTGTCGGCGCCCCTGTACGCCACCCTCTCGTTGGGCTCCGCCTGGTCAGTGGCACCGGTGCCCGTGGCACCCCCCCGCACCAGTAGCTCTAGCTCCGTCACGGGGCTGCCCCCGTCATTGGCCGGGTAGTTCCACCGCAGGGTTATGGAAGTCTGGAATAGTGAGAGAGAAATAATAAGAATGATGATTTAAAAAAAAAAAAAAATAGGTAACGGAAACATATACAACTAAATCCCGCGATACAGGGGTCACAGCTTTGCGACTCTTAGGGCGAAATTAATAATAAATAAAAAAAATATGTTCAATAAAATATATATTAAAATTTAAAAATTAAAAAAAAAAAATATACGTTTTTGTAATACCTCTGTGCCGCTAATTAACGGAAGAATAGATAAAATAGGGCAAACCGACGATAAGCAACGACTTAAGTTATGGATGTTGTGTATTAATTTTGCCCTGAGTGTAGAAATGTAGATGGCAATAAGAACGAGAAGAAATGAGTTGGATAAATGACAAACTTACATTCTAGAATCTAGATGGTTTTTTACGTTCGAATTATTCAGGGGTTTAAACTTTCATTCGCTGTTAATCGGACTACTAACCTCATCCAGCCTGGATTGGGCCGGAAATTCACGCCTCACGTGTTTGGAGGGAAAAAAAATTGCTTAGAAAATTCTCCATAGCCCGGGATCGAACCCCGGATCTCTGGACCACTCACCTGGCGAGGTTTGCCGTGCAGGCGGGGCGGGTTGCAGGCTCCGGGACACACCGGCTCCGTGGTGACAGTGGCGGCCTCCGAGTAGTCACTGCGGCCGCCCGGGCTCTCAGCACTCACCCTCACCTGGTAGGTGGTGCCGGGGTGCAGACGATCACAGACGAACTCGGTATCGGAGCCGGTGTAGATGGGGTGCCAGCCTGGGGGTGCCGTGGTACATTATTATTATTACTACTACATATAGGATAGATGAGTGTTTCGCCGACTTTTTTAACATCTAGGTTTCTCAAGACACAAACCAGCTACCCACAATAAGCTCATCCAGCCTGTGTTGGGCTGGCAATTTTATTATAAGCACCTCATTATATGGACATAATTATAAACAAGGAAGGGGGTATATAATTATATACAAGGAATGAAGGTACATGATTATATACAAGGAATGGGGGTACATACGAGTACATGAAAAAATATAAATAGAAAAATAAATAACTAGAGGTGTCTGTCCTAACTTAAGGGCGGGGTTATTGTCTTTTGAAATCTCTTCCATCCAACACTTTTCAGAATAACGAAGATTCGAACTGAGGGGCGATAACTCTACCGTCTCTTAATGACCTTACTGTTCAAGAGAATCTGGTCACAATAGATCTAATTAGGTCGCAGTGTTAATTGTAAGGGATTCACTGAAAACCCTGCAACCAGGTCAGATAATAATAAATACTGTTCAAGAGAGTTCAATAAAAATAATATTAGAAATTCTTCGGAAGTAATTAAGATTATCCATAAAACAAATACACCATCACTATCCTCACCTCGCTCGCTATGCAGCTCCAGAGTGTAGCTAGCAATGTCAGTGCCCCCCCTGTCCACGGGTGGCTCCCACTTGATCTTGAACATCTTGGCATGGATGCGGCCCTTCACCACAGGCCTGGGGGGGGCGCCAGGTCTGGAGGGGAGGGTCTTGTAGTTCACCTCGTCCGACCAGCGGGACTCTCCTCCCTCCTCGTTGTACGCTTTCAACTGTGGACCAGGAGATATTATTTTTATTTATTATTTTTTTTTTTTTAAGAACATAACATTGTTGACAAAAAAAAGAATTGAAAACAACAATACTAATGTTCGCTATTATACTTATAAATAGTTTTACAATTTATCAAAATATACAAGTAAGTATGGAATATGAATAAGTCTGGCGGGGGGACTATAAACAGGGAGTAAACCAGCAGTCTGGCTGGGAGACTATAAACAAGGGGTAGAACAGCAATCTGGCTGGGGGACTATAAACAGGGAGTAGACCAGCAGTCTGGCTAGGGGACTAAAAACAGGGAGTAGACCAGCAGTCTGGCTGGGGGACTATACTATAAACAGGGAGTAGACCAGCAGTCTGGCTGAAACAGGGAGTAGACCAGCAGTCTGGCTGGAGGACTATAAACAGGGAGTAGACCAGCATTGGCTTGGTATTGGGGGCCCTTGTCAACTATTAGCCTCCTTGTAAAGACAGTGGTAGAAGTGCTGAGTCATTCCTCCACTGTCTGGCTACCATCGTTCACGATGAGGCCACCCTATGATGATGGAATATGAAGATAAGATAATGTTTAATATGGTGTTAAAAAATATTGCACTCAGTTGGATCCCGGCTGAACCCTACTCACTTAGGAAAAAGAAAACCTACAGCCGCCTGATTTCAATGCCAGAAATTTATAATAACAGAAAGAAAATTTGTATATAATTTTTTTTTTTTCGTTCGAAAATTCTGCCCAACCTGGGAATCGAACCCACGACCTGATTTCAATGCCAGAAATTTATAATAACAGAAAGTAAAATTGTACATAATTTTTTTCGTTCAAAAATTCTGCCTAATCTGGGAATCGAACCCACGACCTCCGGGGACCACTCACCCTGAACCTGTAGCTGGTGAAGTGGCGCAGCTGCGTGGCCAGCGTGCACGTGTCCCGCCCGTTGTACACGGCCAGGAACCCGTGGCCACTCTCGCGGTCGTCCATCTGCAGCGTGAACTCCTCGTCGCAGGGGCGGCCGGCCCAGCCCAGGCGCAGGTGGGAGGCGCCCGCCTCCAGGAGGGCGGGGGGAGAGGGGGGCGGGGGAGGGGCGCCCGCCGTCGAGAACAGCACCACCTCCGAGTAGAGACTGCGGGGGGGGGGAGGGATAATTCCATGTAACATATTGTATTTAATTTTTAATTTAATTTATTTATTTATTTTTCAAGTAACCGACCTCAGTAGCTTGATGGATAAGGCAGCGGACTTGTAACCTGGAGGTCGGTGGTTCAAGTCCCGGTTTCAGCGTAGATTTAGTAAAGCGAGTTTGAGTAGTTGTGATATCACGATAGTGATTAACACAAATATGATAACTTATTTTTCAAGTGCAATTCAAAACAAGTCCATGTCAATTACAATGAAATTTGACATACACCCAATGACAAAGTACAAGTTAAACTTAACTGACCACCTAAGGTATAATGGTAACTTCTGAGTAAGAGTGACATACACACAGTGTGAGGGAGAGAGAAAAAAAAGGATGAATAAATGATTATTTGTTTTTTTTTTCAATTTTGGCTTATATATATCCTTAGAGAGAGAAAAAAAAGAGATATCAAGCTGTTCTTTATAATAAAGTTGCAACGTCGACCTTGCTTAACATGATATGGTCCATTGGTCCAATAGCATGCAAATTATAAGCATACTAGCGGGCTGCACCCGCTTCGCCAAGCCATCACACACACACCACCCATACATCACACACCATATTACTCACACACCACATACACACACCTGACACACACCACATACACACACCTGACACACACACATCTACACACATCAACACACACACCCATCCACACACACACACACATCCACACACACCCACACACACACCCATCCACACACACACACACCCCCATCACCCACACACACCCACTCACCCACACACACCACACACACACCCACCCACACACACACACACACACACACAACACAACACACCACACCACACCACACCACACACATATACACACCACACACCCATCCACACACACACACACCCATCCACACACACACCCATCCACACACACACACATCCACACACACACACAAAACCATCATCGCTGTAAATTTCAAAATCCCGAGCCAAATCTATCATAGCGGATATTGATAATGTAGCAAACTGGCCCATATTTCGAGAACGATTTGTCAGAATATGGCAACAAAGGGCTCAAATAAAATCATGTGATGTTCTCAGACAGTTTTTACAATGAAAATATGGGTCCTCGCGATAACTTTCAAGTTCCGTGCTGGAATCTGTGAAAAGTCTGAAAAAATGGTCGAAATTTCGAACATTCTGGCTTCTATCTCGAGAACGGTACGTCAGAATGTGGCCTTATATGAATTAAATGAAAGCTTGTTTTGTCTAATGTGTTATTAAATAATAAAAAATATAGGTCCTCGCGACAAATTTTAAGTTCCGCGCAGGAATCTGCTAAAAAACGTGAAAAGTCTGAAAAAAAGGTCGAAATTTCGAACATTCTGGCTTATATCTCCAGAACGGTACGTCAGAATGTGGCCTAAAATGAATTAAATGAAAGCTAATTTTGTCTTATTTGTTATTAAATAATAAAAAATATAGGTCCTCGCGATAGATTTCAAGTTCCAGGGCAAAGACTGTCTTAAAATCGAACCCTTCCTCAAGGAAATACTTGAGGAAGGTCATAACTCAAGGACGGTTTGGAATTTCGGACTTTTGATAGTTTTCCTGGTGTTTTTCGGCAATTTTACTTGGGGTCGTCTCCCATCAATTTTTTGCTATCTCTTACCGTTTCGCCTAAACAATTCCCGCACACAAAGATACAAAGATACAAAGCCCGTCCATATTTCTCTTTTATATATAGAGATAAGGAACCAAGCCTTAAATTTTAAGGTTGATTGGACAATGGACAAACTCTACTGATTTTATCGCAATAAATAGATTTTGAGAAAATTTGGCGATTTTTTCATTGTTGAACAACCCGATTCAACACCGGGGTGGTGGGGGCGGCTTGACACTGACACACCCCGCCAGCAGCCAGCAGCCAGGCCAGCAGCCAGCACTCACCTCTTGCCGTGCTGGTTCAAGCACTCACCTCTTGCCGTGCTGGTTCAAGCACTCACCTCTTGCCGTGCTGGTTCAAGCACTCACCTCTTGCCGTGCTGGTTCAAGCACTCACCTCTTGCCGTGCTGGTTCAAGCACTCACCTCTTGCCGTGCTGGTTCAAGCACTCACCTCTTGCCGTGCTGGTTCAAGCACTCACCTCTTGCCGTGCTGGTTCAAGCACTCACCTCTTGCCGTGCTGGTTCAAGCACTCACCTCTTCCCGTGCTGGTTCAAGCACTCACCTCTTGCCGTGCTGGTTCAAGCACTCACCTCTTGCCGTGCTGGTTCAAGCACTCACCTCTTGCCGTGCTGGTTCAAGCACTCACCTCTTGCCGTGCTGGTTCAAGCACTCACCTCTTCCCGTGCTGGTTCACCGCCGCCAGCCGGAACCGGAAGCAGGTGGAGGGGG
Organism: Bactericera cockerelli; assembly: GCA_024516035.1. Classification (NCBI taxonomy): domain Eukaryota; kingdom Metazoa; phylum Arthropoda; class Insecta; order Hemiptera; family Triozidae; genus Bactericera; species Bactericera cockerelli. The sequence goes on along the minus strand of CM044956.1, from coordinate 2,077,379 downwards.
CGAGGCGGCTCAGGGTGAAGCTCTTGTTCTTGCTCTTGCTCACCTCCCGGAACTCGCCGCCCCCGTCGCCCCCGTCACTCTCCAGCAGGTAGTGGCTCACGGCGGCGCCGTTGTCCGCCGCGGCGTTCCACTTGAGGGCGAGCGAGGTGCGCGTGCGCGACACGAGCTTGGGCGGGAGGGGGGGGTCCGGCTCACACGGGGGCGTGGGGAAGAGGGTGGGGGGCGAGGCCACGCCCACTAGCTTGTCCAGGTGGACCTGCACGCACACCGCGTACTCCGTGCCGGGCTTCAGGTCTTGTATCCTGGGGGGAGGAGCAAAGTTATTTTTAAAAGAATATTTATTTATTTCATTCAAGTACTTACAATACAGGTAGATTATTATAATGAAATTCTTTATTAGAAGAACATATATTATGCAAACAAATAATGGTAAAAAATATATAAACACAAAATTGACAAAATTAATATAAACATGAAAAAAATAAACAAATTATATACATATGTCCTAACTAAAGGGCGGGGTTAATTGCCTATGAGAATCTCTTCCACCCAACCCTTATGTAGATAGAGATGCCCATTCTCCAATAACACTACAACTAAGTGGTTCCATACTAAGCGTCCAATTATACAACTGGATTAAAGATAAATCAGACTGTTCCTCAACTCGGGCTATAGTGGTTAAAAATGCGACCCTTGCTCTCTTTCACCCAACCCTTGCTCACCTGCAGGACTAGGCCACTCTCTTCCACCCAACCCTTGCTCACCTGCAGGACTAGGCCACTCTCTTCCACCCAACCCTTGCTCACCTGCAGGACTAGGTCACTCTCTTCCACCCAACCCTTGCTCACCTGCAGGACTAGGCCACTCTCTTCCACCCAACCCTTGCTCACCTGCAGGACTAGGCCACTCTCTTCCACCCAACCCTTGCTCACCTGCAGGACTAGGCCTCTCTCTTCCACCCAACCCTTGCTCACCTGCAGGACTCTTCCACCCAACCCTCGCTCACCTGCAGGACTAGGCTACTCTCTTCCACCCAACCCTTGCTCACCTGCAGGACTCTTCCACCCAACCCTTGCTCACCTGCAGGACTCTTCCACCCAACCCTTGCTCACCTGCAGGACTAGGTCACTCTCTTCCACCCAACCCTTGCTCACCTGCAGGACTAGGCCACTCTCTTCCACCCAACCCTTGCTCACCTGCAGGACTAGGCCACTCTCTTCCACCCAACCCTTGCTCACCTGCAGGACTAGGCCACTCTCTTCCACCCAACCCTTGCTCACCTGCAGGACTCTTCCACCCAACCCTCTGCTCACCTGCAGGACTCTTCCACCCAACCCTTGCTCACCTGCAGGACTAGGTCACTCTCTCTCCACCAACCCTTGCTCACCTGCAGGACTAGGCTACTCTCTTCCACCCAACCCTTGCTCACCTGCAGGACTAGGCTACTCTCTTCCACCCAACCCTTGCTCACCTGCAGGACTCTTCCACCCAACCCTTGCTCACCTGCAGGACTAGGCTATTCTCTTCCACCCAACCCTTGCTCACCTGCAGGACTGCGCCACCCCGTTGTAGATGCTCTTGTACTTGCCCTCCCTCAGCTTGTCACTCAGCAGCACCTCGTAGCGGAGGTCAGACTCACAGATGGGCAGCTCAGGGGCGTCATACTCGGGCGGCCCCCACTGGATCAGGGCGCTGCGGGAACTCAACTCCGCCACCTGGGGGGCGCACACATAATTCAGTTCAATTATTTATGGTATTAAAATGAATAATCAAAAAATAATTATGATCTTTTTTCTTCAATTCAATTCAATTATTTATTGTATTAAAATGAATAATCAAAAAATAATTATGATTTTTTTTCCTTCAATTCAATTCAATTATTTATTCTATTAAAGTGAATAATCAAAAATAATTATGATCTTTTTTCTTCTTCTTCTTCTTTTACTCGGTCTTATCCCGCTTGAGCAGAGTCGACGTTGTTAGACCTCATGGTTGAGGTTGGTTGGTTTCAGTAGTCACAACCGTGACGCCACGGAGGCTGGCCAAAAAAAAATATGGTCAAAAAATAATTATGATAAATAATCAAAATAGAGTAATAATTATAATAATGGTGATTTTAGTGGAAGGTAACCACCAGGCGAGGTTACAAAATTTCGAAATGAGCATCAACATTACGAGAACTAATGCTAATGAATCATATATTATCTTCAAATCATCATATTCCAATATCAATCTCGTAGTGCCGCCACTGGTCGTTGCACACTCTATAACTAACCCAATGGTCCTCATGAGGTTAGGGTAGGCCCCGACATCCAAAGTATAGAAGCGAAAAATTTCGACCCCGCCGGGATTCGAACCCGGGTCACCTGGCGTGCAAGCCTAGCATGGTGAGTTCAATAAGCTATATCTCCTTCATCAAGCTCTATGGATGAGGAAGCAGAAAGAACCTCAGGACATGTAGCTATACATAGAATGAGGAGTGAGTTGTGTGAAGACATCCTATTATTTAATTAGCTGGATTCCGCCCGGGGCCTAGAGAACTGTTAGCCCAATGCCTGGTGTAGCAGCATTCCTCATAGGACACGCCCACTCTCCCATGACTCATGGGCCATTGCCTCATCCACGTGGCTCTCTGCTAGTCCCCTGGCACCTGTGACATTCCCCTGGCACCTGTGACATTGATCCTGGCTCTAGCCGCGACTTTGAATTTTGGCAACTTCCTTGATGTGAATTTTTTGTGTCGGTTTTTATACACATTTGAATGGGATCAGTTTTTTGTGAGTTTTTTTTCGGTTCTTTGTTAGTGTTAAGTACATTCTATGCTATTTATAAATAAGTACTTTTCTTGCCAACCCTTTCTTTATCTTTGTGCAAGGGTAGTCAAGTGGTTAACGCGCAAGTTTGGTAATCCAGGTAGCGTAGGGATTCGTTGGTTCGAATCCAGTGGCGGCTCCTGACTTCAAGACTAGGTGAAGACAAATTATACCCAGAAGTATTGAAAAAATAAAATTATTAATTTATCAGATCTTAGTTCTTATGGTCTCATAAACACAGCCCATTGTATGTGATGGCTGTTTCCCTGCAGAGCATGATTTTCTCTCATACCAGTTTTGCATCATTTAAGTTTTTATAGGTACTTTTTTTGGAGAACACTTGGTACTTAATAAATAAACAAGGCCAGCAGAACAATTTGTCAACACTTGAGCTGGTACACAGCCATTCATTTTTCATAAGCCATTCAGGCTTGAACTGTATGGCTGTGGGGCAGGCATTTGCTTTACTTTTTTAGTGGTGGTTATAGTAACTGGAGAAATTGGACATCCAGTAATCATAATATCTTTCTTATCCTCATTACTTCTTAATCTGAATGGGGTTACTTTTAATGTTTGAACCCCATGATTTTGTGGGAATCTCATTGTTTCTTTGAAATATTGTTATTAATTATTCATCTTAATAAAAAATATTAACTAAAAGTTGTTAAAAAGGAATTAAAATAAAAATATTAGGATTATACCTCAGTAGATAGGTAGGTACAACATTTTAAAGAGGGGTTAGAACTGGGAAGGAAAGAAAGTTAGTTGAAGACTAAAAATTACAATCCAAAACTGGAAGAAAATCCACCACCAGATTACAAAATAAATCTAAGAAAACATACTTACTGCAAATATTAAATCAGCTTAAATTTGGGTTACCATTGATGTATGACTATTTATGAAAAACACAGATATTGCCTTATAATTTTAAGTACTTCACTGGAAGCTGTGTGCTTAGCTACCTGCAACCTGCATAATTATAATGTTATTTCTGACACTTAAAGAAGTACATAGCTACTTCATATTCAACTTATTGTGAAAAGCACAGGTCAGATCAGGTAGGAATCATGTTTCTATCCTGTATCAAATACTGGGAAATAACTTTATTAACTAGTTACACCAATTAAAAGTCACTTGATTACCGTTGAAAAGATTTGAAAATAATCTAATAAAATTTAAAAAGTGTGTTTACATTCTAAAGATAAGAGATACAATGTTGCCGAGTTAATTTCATAGCTAAATTTCTACAAACTTCAAGAGCTATATTTTAAATTTAAAGAAATCCCTCAAATCATGTAAGACGTATTTATTTATTTTTAATACTACACCGCCTGAACAGAATTTTCTCTTGAGAATTTCATTTCAACACGTCTATTTTCATGATTTTTTTAAAAGTGGTTCCATAGCCAGGATCTTAAACAGGACCACCATTGTCCCTATTTAAAAAATTCTTGGAACAACTAGATACGAGATTATCTTATTTGGATTAATTTCGGTACCTACATTAAATAATTATTTCCGAGATTTGACTTCAATCGAGATGTCCTTTTTAAGACTATAGTTGACAAGATACATTATATAGTAGTTAAAATTTATTGGTATCGGCTATCGTTTAGTAACTATGTACATAGAACCCAAAAAATGAGAAATAATATCCAAAATTCCTGAAACAAAATCCCGCTTTCCTAACGCCTAGGTTTTTTTTTTTTTTTAATATTACAAGATTGTGCTAGATATGGGAAGCTAAATCATTGACTGGTTCCCTAGGTCTGGCATAATGCTACTGGCAACAATGTTAATATCAAAAACACATGACATCGCACATGGTATGTGGCTTCGTGACATTTCGTATGAAGTCGTGTAGATAATGTAAAATGAATACAACTGAAGACGGTCTTCACTAGCAGACTACATAGATATAGTTGTTGCCTAATATTTCATGATACCTACTTGGAAATACTCAACTCTGATTGGTTGATTCAAGGACAACTGAAGACAATTTCGAATTGTCTTCACATTTGGTGTTCTCCTTGGAAAGTAACATGAAATGTTAAGCAGCATTGATCTATTTTACACAAAGCTTACTCTTTTTTTTTTTCTTCTTTGAGTTGGATCAATTGTGCTATGTTCAAGGGATTATGAGTAGTGTTTTCTCTGTTCAAAACTAGGTGAAAATGTCTTCAGTGTCTTCACCCGACGAGCCGCCACTGTTCGAATCCCACCCAGTACACGAATTTTTCCTCATCAATTTGAGTTTGTGACCACATAATAATAAGACTCTGAGGGTTAGGTGGTAGAAAATGCTTTGAGAATTAACCTCGCCTGGTGGTTACCTTCCCCTAAAGAGTATTATTATTTTTATTATCTTTCTTTGTGAGTTTTTTTGTACTTTTGTTATGATACATATTATTATATTTCTCATTCTACCGGGATCACAGTTATTTGATGGTACATTTCCCAAAATCTTCGCTTTACTCTAGACGGGTGGTTACCTTCCATGGTACCTAATGCACTGACTTAAGGTCACATAAGAGACACTTGAGGGGACTCGGAGGAGACTCACTTGAGGGGACTTGACGTTGCCCAGGATCTCTTTCTTACTTTAGTCCAGTGGTTATCTTCCACTGCACCCACTTATTAACATAATTAACACTGACTTAAGGTCACATGACACTTGAGGGGACTCGGAGGACACTCACTTGAGGGGACTTGACATTGCCCAGAATTTCTTTCTTACTCTAGTCCAGTGGTTACCTTCCACTGTTCTTATTTATTAACATAATTAACGCTGACTTAAGGTCACACGACACTTGAGGGGACTCGGAGGATACTCACTTGAGGGGACTTGACGTTGCTTAGAATTTCTTTTTTTACTCTAGCCCAGTGGTTGGTTACCTTCCACTGCACCTAATTATTAACATAATTAACACTGACTTAAAATGACATGACACTTGAGGGGACTTGACATTACCCAGAATTTCTTTCTTACTCTAGTCCAGTGGTCGGTTGGTTACCTTCCACTGCATCTAATTATAGTAGGTAAGGTAGTGCTTTATTTAGACTGTCGGCTCGAGACAGGAAGTCCCATTACGCTAACAGTTCAACATAATGAACACTGACTTAAGGTCACATGAGACTTGAGGGGACTCGGAGGACACTCACTTGAGGGGACTTGACATTGCCCAGAATTTCTTTCTTACTCTCGTCCAGTGGTTACCTTCCACTGTTCCTACATATTAACATAATCAACACTGACTTAAGGTCACACGACACTTGAGGGGACTCGGAGGACACTCACTTGAGGGGACTTGACGTTGCCCAGGATCTCAGCCACCAGACTGCTGGCCTCGTCCTCCTCGTCCTGGAGGCTCTCCCCCCCCTCCCCCCCCCTCCTCACTCAGCTCCGCCTTGGCGCGGCTCCCGTTCACGAGATCTGGAAACCAGAAGACAAGATTTTAGACAAAATAAAAGCCGACTTTTGTGTGGCTCAGTGGTTAAGAGCGTTGGTTACTGACCCGGAGATTGCGGGTTTGAATCGCGGCCGGAGCGGAAAATTTTAAACGAGTTTTTCCATTTCCAGAATGTCATGGATGTAAAGGTAAAGTGATCTGAAGTAATGCGAAAGCGTTTCAGGGACACACTTAATTTCTTTTTTAAGAAGAAAAAAAAAAAAAAAAAATAGAATAGAATATACCTTGTTTATACTGCCGTGGTAAGACTGAAAAGTCCCTTTACTCCAGCAGTCAAACAGGTCTTTATATTTTATGGCATAAAAATTTTATGGGAAAATAATGCAATATTTTTATATATATTTTCAACAGAGAATTTTTATTAATTAGATTTTCGAATCATTTCCTTATTTTGATCTCAATGAACTCTTGAGCATGTCGGTTGGAAATTGGGGCTTCTCTTGTGGGACTCCAACCAGTTTATATTCATAACCCTTGAATAAATTTTTTTGTCATTTTGTTGTTAAAATCTTGTGTGTTAATAAACAGTCACTATGGTCGAAGAGATGTAGATGGTAAAAGACGTCGTTATTAAGTAATAACAAAAAGTACTTTGCGCTGGCTAAACACTTGAGGGCGGGCGAAGTGCTTTCCCAAAACTTTGGCTCGCAGACTTTCGATATGAATGCACTGGAGACGTGGAGTTTGTGTGTGCTATTTTTGGACGTCTAAATTTAGGACAAAAGTTTGCTCCATATTGAGATGAGAGGGAGGGAGCGAGGGAAGGAGAGGGAGAGAAAGAGAGAGGGAGGGAAAAATCCCTCTGAGACTGTGAGAAAATGAGAACAGGAAGATTTGCCTTCCTTTTCTCTAAATAGTGGAGAGAGTGAAGGAGGGAGAGGGAGATAGAGTGAGCGGGAGAGAGAGAGAGAGAGATAGAGTGAGCAGGAGAGGGAGGGAGAGAGAGTGAAGGAGGGAGAGGGAGATAGAGTGAGCAGGAGAGGGAGGGAGAGAGAGGAAGAGAGAGAGAGAGGGAGATAGAGTGAGCAGGAGAGGGAGGAGAGAGAGAGGTAGAGAAAGGAAGATAGAGTGAGCGGGAGAGGGAGGAGAGAGAGGGAGGAGAGAGAGAGGGAGGAGAGAGAGAGGGAGGAGAGACAGAGGGAGAGAGAGAGAGAGAGATAGACTGAGCGGGAGAGGGAGGGAGAGAGAGGGAGGAGAAGAGAGAGAAAGAGAGAGGGAGGAGAGAGAGGGAGGAGAGAGAGAGGGAGGAGAGAGAGAGGGAGGAGAGAGAGAGGGAGAGAGAGAGAGAGAGATAGACTGAGCGGGAGAGGGAGGGAGAGAGAGGGAGGAGAGAGAGGGAGGAGAGAGAGAGGGAGGAGAGAGAGGGAGGAGAGAGAGAGGGAGGAGAGAGAGAGGGAGGAGAGAGAGAGGGAGAGAGAGAGAGAGAGATAGACTGAGCGGGAGGGGGGGGAGGGAGAGAGAGAGGGAGGAGAGGAGAGAGGGAGGAGAGAGAGAGGGAGAGAGGAGAGAGAGAGATAGACTGAGCGGGAGAGGGAGGGAGAGAGAGGGAGGAGAGAGAGAGGGAGGAGAGAGAGAGGGAGAGAGAGAGAGAGAGATAGACTGAGCGGGAGAGGGAGGGAGAGAGAGGGAGGAGAGAGAGAGAAAGAGAGAGGGAGGAGAGAGAGAGAGGGAGATAGACTGAGCGGGAGAGGGAGGGAGGAGAGAGATAGAGAGAGAGAGAGGAAGAGAGAGAGAGAGAAAGAAGGAGAGATATTGATTGATTGACAATAATATAATTCATTTTATTTTATTCATTTAAATTTTACTTAATCCCCCCAAGCTAAGGTCTAACTTTTATACCTTAGCTTTAGGAGAGTTAGAGAAGAAAGGTTGACTTTTAAAGGAAAGTAAGGACTTGAGAAGTTCTCTTATTTTGTGTTAATCACAACTACTCAAACTCGCTTTACTAAATGTTTGCTTAACTTAGGACTTGAACCACCGACCTTCAGGTTACAAGTCCGCCACCTTATTGATCAAGATACTGAGGTCGGTACCCCAAATGTTATACTGCTAGTAAATTTACATGTATTAGATCAGTGGTTTAGCACTCGCTTGCCATGCGGAAGGTCCCGGGTTATATCCCCTGAGCCAACAAAAAAATCGTATTCTAAATTTGGTTACAGTTATACCTTCCTGTGCAAATGGGAAGCACTGTGTCACTTCTCGCCCATCAGAGGGGAGGCATACTAAGGGATGGGCAAGCTACAACACAGACCACAAGCGTCTAGAGTAGCTTCTCTACCATGGCTACCAAAAAAAAGGCTGTGAAAAACTCATCTTAAAAAAAACGTTGCTTGCTGATATAGACAGATCACAGGCGGCATTTTTTCCCCCCTCATAATCATGACTTCAAAGTCAACCTCGCCTGACTAAAAAACAATTCCTTGGGATTCGAAGTTCTCACAATCATGACTTTATTTAACTCAACCTCGCCTGACTAAAAACCAATTCCTTGGGATTCGAACCCCCGACCTCCGGCGGGTCACTCACCTTTCCTCGGACTCAGGGGCGGGGTGGAGTGGCGGCTGTGGTTCAGGTGGTCTCCCTTGAGCTGTTTCTGCTTCTCCAGCTTCATCTTCAGCTTGTTGTACTGCTTCTGGGTCCGCTCATCCTTGTGATACGTCCCGCCGGGGGGCGGGGAATGGCCTGCGACAATAATAATAATAATAAATATTGTTTATTTTTGATGTTGGTTATGCTGTACAGATATATATCTCCCTTGCCTTTATCCCATATTAGCTTATGTTGCTTTTGGGGTCGGCATTGTTCAACCTCATGGTTGAGGTTGGTAGGGTGAAACGCTTTTTTTATGGCTGGATGCCCTTCCTAACGCCAACGATTCTATTTGGTTTTAACGTCCCCATCTGGACGGGGGTGTTACACTCCATTGTACAGATATGAATGAATATATCTTGCTTATTTATTCCAAAGCAATTTTGTTTATTTTTTATGTTGGTTGTGCTGTACAGATGATATGAATAAATATATCTTGGTTATTTATTCCAAAGCAATTTTGTTTATTTTTGATGTTGGTTGTGCTGTATAGATGATATTAATAAATATATCTTGGTTATTTATTCGAAAGCAATTTTGTTTATTTTTGATGTTGGTTGTGCTGTACAGATATGAATGAATATATCTTGGTTATTTATTCCAAAGCAATTTTGTTTATTTTTGATGTTGGTTGTGCTGTACAGATATGAATAAATATATCTTGGTTATTTATTCCATAACAAATAATTACAAAGACTTTCCAATTGAGATACAAAGAATGTAACCATCTTTACTGATAAACCCATCCCCCAATAACATTACAACTATGTCGTCACACACTCGAATAGATGAGGAAAAAACGAAGCATTTGGTGGGATCCAATCTACATTTGGTGGGATCCAATCTACCTTTGGTGAGGTCCAATCTATTTGGTAACATTTATTTGGTAAGATTCAATCTACATTTGGTGGGATCCAATCTGCATTTGGTGGGATCCAATCTACGTACATTTTGTAGGATTCAATCTACATTTGGTGGGATCAAATCAACGTACATTTGGTAGGATTCAATCTACATTTAGTAGGATTCAATCTACATTTGGTGGGATCCAATCTGCATATGGTGAGATCCAATCCATGTACATTTGGTGGGATCCAATATACGGATCCATGGGTTAGATTGTTTACAAATCAAGTCCGGAGCAGTAACCACATCCACTACCAATTGCTTGGTAGTCGACCTCTTCCACCCAACCCTTATTTAATAACTGTTATGAACCTAAACTCACCTTGTTGGGAGGGGGGTAAGTGACTGGTGAGGACCCCTGGAACCTAAACTCACCTTGTTGGGAGGGGGGTAAGTGACTGGTGAGGACCCCCGGTTGCAGGGGCGTCCCATGAGGGAAGGGTGGGAACCCGGGGGGGAGGCCTTGGGGAAAAAATGGTTGGGGGGGATTGGATCCACCGGGACCGGCTCCCTGAAATCAGAAGAGGGGAGGAATGGGTTAACAAAAGGTTTTTTTTTAAATAATTGTCTTATCTTCATTTTTGTTCAGAACATGAACAAACAATTACATACTGTCAATGGTACAAAAAAATAATAGTTAAAACATAGAAATTCACTCAGCCTGAGTTGGGCCGGGAATAGCTAGCATCACGAAGCGAGGGTTCGAATTTTAATTTTTTCTTTTTTTTAAAAAAAAAAGATGAGTGTTTCAGGGCCTTTTTTGTTTCGTAGCCATGAAACAGGAGCTACTGTAGACGCTTGTGGTCTGTGTTGTAGCCTGCCCATCCCGTAGTATGCCTCCCCTCTGATGGGCGAGAAGTGACACAATACTTCCCATTTAGGTGCTGAGTCAACACGAGCGAACCGGAAGGTATCCCTTACAAACAACTGTAACCAAATTTTGAATACAAATTTTTGTCGGCGCGGGGGTTCGAACCCGGGACCTTCCGCATGGCAAGCGAGTGCTTAACCACTGAGCTATTCGTGCGCTCATAAATGAGAACTAGTGTATTGAAAGTGCTAAACAGTTTTATATTCATGTACAATGTACATCTAGTACAACTTCTCACTTTTCTGTTTATACTGATTAAAATAGAGAGGTTAGTTGATGGCATGGATAATCAGAACTATTACCTGCTGATGAGAGCAAATAAGCTCGAAACAGCTGTCCAGGTATGTTCTGATATTCATGTACATCTAGTACAACTTCTCACTTTTCTGTTTATACTGATATACCCTTTCAATAAGGCCATTATAAACAAGCAGTTACAAGTACTCGAACTCAAATAAACTGAATCACAAGTTCATAAAACAACGCAAAAAATTAGATAGCTTTATTGTAATTACGTTCTGGCCACAGAAACAATGGAATGAACAAACAAATATGAGGCAACACATAATGAGAGGTAAAGTATTATTTATTATTATCTTATTATTGTTATTATTATGAAGTATAATTTATTTGTAATAATGTGATACATTTTTTCAATGGGAATATGTAATCACTATTATTATATTATGGCGGATCTAAATTTTACATAACCAAACACACGAGACCAAAGACTGCCTTAATTTAATTCATTCAGAATATTTTTGCCGACATGCATGGTGGCTTTTAAGGTCAATGAGTGAGATGAGTAGAAGAGTGCTCAACATATCCACACAGGTGTATAACCACTTACATAAACATAACCACATACATAAACATAACCACATACATAAACACACAGCTCATGATAAAATAACAATTCACCTTAAAATGGGGTTGAAAAGTTTTTCTGGTTTATTGGGAAAATAAAAACGAATATTTTTTTAATAGACAATTTAAAAAATTACTTACGATAAATTTCTAATATTAGAAATCGAAAGTATTGTGTTCGTTTTTGTAAAAAAAAGCTGAAAGAACAGATACTACACTTTGATCTTAGCCAAAAGGCCGAGAAGCGAGAAAAAAAACCGACCTCAGTAGCTTGGTCGATAAGGCGGCAGACTTGTAACCTGGAGGTCGGTGGTTCAAGTCCCGGTTTCAGCGTCGATTTAGTAAAGCGAGTTAAGTAGTTGTGGTGATATCACGAAAGTGATTAACACAAAAATGATAACTTAACTTTTGTAAAAATAATAACTTTTTTTTGCTCCGGTTTCAATGTTTCTTTGAAACATAGATTATTTCTCCATTTTTAAAAATACACTGTAGAATTTACATTCCAGAATTTTCAGATAGCTTCAATTCCTAGAATACCTTATCCCAACACTTATTCCATGAGTCGATATTTTACGAAAACCAGGAAGAGGATTCCTGTGATAAGATAACAGATACACAGTCCCCGAAATATGTTCAAGTGTTCAAAGGAAACAGAATTTTCTGTGTGAAAAGTCTGCTCCAACCGGGAGTCGAACTCAGGATCTCTGGACTACGGGCAGTAGTCACAACCGTTACGCCACGGAGGCTGGATGGATTATCAAAGACCTCGGCCGAGGTGTGAAGAACGCCCTATACAAAGAAAGAGACAGCGCGGCAGAGTGTAAGGCAACGGGAAACAATGTGTTTATTTTTAATTTGGGTTTTAAAATCGCTTTCAACTTCATGATTCACAAACCTGCAACCCACATTAACATCAACCAGCCTGGGTTGGGCCCGAAAGACAGCATCACGAAGCCTTCACCACGCTGGACGTTACTGAACTTCGGTGATCTTACGAGAACCGGTGCATTCAACTCGCCATCGACCGACGCTGGTTTCGTTCAGTGAGTTCAGCCAGTGAATTTTTTTACATGAATTTCAGAAAGTAATGAATTCCACGCTTATACATATTTATACCACCACTAAGAATAGACCTTAGAGCAGTTGTTCTAGGGCATTTATTATGTGGTCAAATTTAGACAAACTTACCCCAACCTTGCTGGAACTCTTCTTCTGTACTTCCTTCATGAACGTACCGTCCACAACCGCTGACCTAGTTTCTTCCTAATACTGTTGTGGAAACCGGAAACTGAACTTAAAGAAACTGTGGGAATATAGTGTTGTGGCAACATTTGACAGTAAACTAAGAGAATTTGCACGAATACTGCTGTGGTAAGCGGAAACTGAACTTAAAGAATCTGTGAGAATACTGTTGTGTCAACAGTAGACAGAAAACTTAGAGAATATGCACGAATACTATTGTGGAAAGCGGACACTGAACTTATGTTGTGGCAACAGTAGACATTAAACGAAGAGAAATTGGGCGAATACTGTTGTGGAAGCGAACACTGAACTTAAATCAACTGTGGGAATACTGTTGTGGCAACAGTAGACACGTCTTCTAGCAGAAGCTGGACTAGAACTGTACTGATGGCAACATGGGAAGCCTCGGCAACAGAAGCTAGGATGATGACGTGGAAACATATGGCACCTTATCAGTACAGAACATGCGACTAGCAATTCATTATAGGTTCGGCGTGTCGGGAGAGGAGCACGAGGTATTGGTGCACCTGATTGGGGGGCTACGACTAATTGACTAACGAATATCTGCCTCAGTCAATATATCTGTATATGTAGTATGTAATAATGAAATACTCACTTCCAAAATTTAGTACTAATTGACTAACAAATATCTACTGGGGAAACAAAAAAGTGCATCGGTAATTGGTAGTCAAATGATATAAATATGTATAATATAATGTGTTTCTTTGCGTTATTATATCACAATTTTTAGTGGGTAGCGCAGAATTTAAAGGTCACCGTGCGTGCAATGCCTAGCGCGCTAACTCACTCGGCCACGATTTTTGTAGTCAAATTGGTAGTCAAATGGTTAACGCGATATTCTGGTAATCCAGTTAGCGTACATTTCCATCGAATCAATGAATTTCACCGGACTTTACACCGACCTCAGTAGCTCGCTCGATAAGGCCCGCCCCGCCGCCTGGTAACCTGGAGGTTGGTGATTCGAGTCCCAACCAAGTAAGGCGAGTTTGAGTAATTGTGACGTCACGATTATGATTAACAACAAATAATTATGATGAACTTATTTTTAATTTCATTACTAAACCCCGTACGGCTAGACCACCCTGTAGACCGGTGCGGTGGTTAACATAGTCATCAGGCAGGAATTTGTGGAGGACAATTAATGGGTTGACAGATTATGTATGCTGATAAAATGTATACGGACAGCGTAACACTGCGGGGAAGAATGTATACATTGTTTGTTAAAGCTATGATGCATGGGAATAGAACATTCCTGACTGTATGAATGATCAAGTAACATTCGTATGAATTATGTTTGAATGGTACAAGATGTGTCAAGGATGTCACAAGACATATATGAATCATTATGAATGGTACATATATTATGGGACAAAGTATGTTTGAATGGTACAAGGTATGTATGAATGATATGCATCTTGTATGAACGGTATGAAACTTGTATGAATGGTAAGATATGTATGAATGGTACAACGTATATGTATGAATGATATAAATCTTGTATGAATGGTAAGGTATGTATGAAAGGGACAAGGTATGTATGCATGGTACAAGGTATATGTATGAATGATATAAATCTTGTATGAATGGGACAAGGTATGTATGAATGGTATACAAAGTATATATGACTGGTACAAAGTATGAATGAATGGTACAAAGTATGTTGCTGACCTGGAGGTTGCGGGTTCGAGTCCCGGCCGGAGCGGAAAATTCCGACCCAGTTTTTTCGTTTCTGGAATGGCATAGGTGTAAAGGTAAAGTGCCCTGAAGTAATGCGAAAGAGGGCACAATTCCTTTTTAAAACATGTAGTTTACGAAAAATAAATTTTAAATTCGTAATCAGCACCTCCAATATGTCTTTTTTGATATGTCACAACCCCCATCTAGGATAGATAGTAAAAATGTTAGTCTAAGCGGAACCCCCCAAAATACCGGTAAATTGCTGCCGGGATCTCCAAAAAGTTCAGGATATCGAAAAAATGATCAGTACCACCCACCGGGACCGGCACACACCACGGAAGGGTACCGGTCACGAGTAGACACTTGGCGTCACGCCAAATAAGGCGGCGGATCATTGAACCCGCGACCTCCGGCTTACCGGTCTACTCTGCTCTACTAGCTAACCACTGGCCATACTGATAGAGATGAGACAGTCTGATGCGGCACGTGCCTAGGCAGTGAGCCTGCCAATGTGGGTAGAAACTGTAGCTGTTTCTTCTTAATTTGGGGTTTTTTAAGGCGCTTTAACTCTGCTGAAGAAGGTTGTTCGCGCTTAATTTGGGTTTAACATCGCTTAATTTGGGTTTAACATCGCTTCATTTGGGTTTAACATCGCTTAAGTTGGGTTTAACATCGCTTAATTTGGGTTTAACATCGCTTAATTTGGGTTTAACATCGCTTAATTTGGGTTTAACATCGCTTAATTTGGGTTTAACATCGCTTAATTTGGGTTTAACATCGCTTAATTTGGGTTTAACATCGCTTAATTTGGGTTTAACATCGCTTAATTTGGGTTTAAAATCGGCCCGAGGAGGCAAAGCTTAGGAAGGAGAATTACTTCTGTTTTACTTGCATTGGTACAGTTCAATAGGTATTATCCATTCAGGATACTCATTATGCCTCCGAATGCAGTAATATTTAATCGGTATTGCATTGCTATTTCCTACACTGGTAACCTAGTTAATACCATTTCAAGTTTAAATTAATAAACCGTAACACATAGACTTCCGATCATTGCATTAGCAATTGCAACATTGGAATGGCAATTGGCAATAGTGTTTATAGCAATGAACACGGTGGACCAAACAGCGTCTGGCAGGTTCGAGTCCTGTTTATTACAAAATTATCATCATAATTATATTATATTACATATAACATAAATTATATATTTTTGTTGGCGTGGTCACCACTTCTCAATTTCCTATTTTATACAATTTATTGTACTGTAAAAAAGTTATCATATTAATTTGATATCATGTCATTCACAAAAAAGTTATCATATCAATCACAATTACTCAAACTAGCTTTACTACTGATGTTAGCGTAATGGGACTCCCTGTCTCGAGCCGACAGTCTAAATAAAGCACTACTATCATCATCATCATCATCATAGGGTAGCGTCATCGTGAACGATGGTAGCCAGACAGTGGAGGAATGACTCAGCACATCTACCACTGTCTTTACAAGGAGGCTAATAATTGACAAGGGCCCCCAGAACCAAGCCAATACTGGTCTACTTCCTGTTTATATACTAAAATTTTGCTTAACTTTTTTGCTTAAAAGATGTTGCCGGTCTATATTTCTATAATTATGTACTGAATCAAATAGAGAGGTTAGTTGAAAGTTTTCTTTTTGTTTTTCTTTTTCCTTCCTTTGTTTTACTGATAGTACGCTGCTACTCTGCTCTCCTGCTATGCAGCACCCCAATTACATGAGCCTCCCCTGTCTCATATTAAACCCGTGATTGGTTATCTATGCAGTACGTATGACCAGTTGACCAGACCACTAATCACCCGTCTCCATGCGTGATGGCCTGATGAATACGTCCAATAACTGTCTCCCCGATCAAGCGTGATGAGTGATGAGCCACTCACCGGTGGATTGGCAGCGGTCACGACGAGAATGCAACGGGTCTATCCATCTGTGAAGTAGCCACCTATGCTTATCCGGACTAGTGCGCGAACTCAACGGATGCCTATACCCTGGATCCTGGTACCACGTAAACGGTATAGATATAGGCCCAGGGTCCTCGTTGAGGCCGCCTGTACTTAGTGCACTTTGTCGGGTTCGAACCCGGGACCTTCCGCATGGCAAGCGAGTGCTTAACCACTGAGCTATTCGTGCGCTCAACTCACTGAGTTGTTCAACGGTAAGTTCTGGTGAGTCTCGAGATATCAAGAAACAAACTAACTCGTGAGAAACAGAATCCAGTGAACAAATCCATCAGTCCACACCCGGTGTTCCTGGTGAGTTGTTCAACGGTAAGTTCTGGTGAGTCTCGGGATATCAAGAAACAAACTAACTCGTGAGAAACAGAATCCAGTGAACAAATCCATCAGTCCACACCCGGTGATCCTGGTGAGTTGTTCAACGGTAGGTTCTGGTGAGTCTCGGGATATCAAGAAACAAACAAACTCGTGAGAAACAGAATCCAGTGAACAAATCCATCAGTCCACACCCGGTGATCCTGGTGAGTTGTTCAACGGTAGGTTCTGGTGAGTCTCGGATATCAAAAAACAAACAAACTCGTGAGAAACAGAATCCAGTGAACAAAACCATCAGTCCACACCCGGTGATCCTGGTGAGTTGTTCAACGGTAGGTTCTGGTGAGTCTCGGGATATCAAGAAACAAACTAACTCGTGAGAAACGAACACATCCGCGTTCTGCAATGTTTGCAGTCGTAAAAATTGGAGTAAAAGTAAACAAATAAAACACTGGATTCGCAACGCTAATTAGACTAATTACAAAATAAGTGACCAACTAATATTATTGAGAAAATATGACCATGCAGATGAATGTGACGTTAAACTCAGATTAAAAAAAATTGAAATCAGAGAAAAAAATAAGGTATCTTTAAAAATATAAGATAGAGTGATTAAAGATTCAGATACATTGGAGATGAAATCAATTTACACAAGGAAAGCAGCGCTGATGAATTGTCTGTTTTGGTAGATCACAATTTTAAAAAATCTGGTGGACACATCACACGACTTTCCTTATCGTATTAGGAATGGGAACGGGACCAAAAGCCACTAGTAATTCAAAGGTAACAGTTAACTGAAAATCAATGTCAAACTTGTAATCAGCACCTCAAAATCATTGTATATGATATATCTAAACCCCCATCTAGGGTGAGCAATAAAAAAGTTAGTCCAAGTGGGTCCCCACAAAATACCGGTAAATTGGGGCCGGGTTCCAAAAAGTTCAAGATATAAAAAAAATTATCAGAGTAAACCCCAATTATTTTTTCATTCTGAGAAAATCTTGTTCTCTCACTTTTTTTTGTGTATCTTTAACCAATTCAAAGAAGCGGCCCTTGCGGCTGATTTTTGCGACCCTGCAAAAATGTCAACCAAAGGTTTCGTGGTTCGTGTGATATAAATAAAATAAACTTCCATACCAAATTTCAAGTCTCTAGCTCTCACCGTTCTCGAGATATCTTGTTCACATACACACACACGGACCAATGCAATGGCTGAAAACAACATTTTTGGTATCCTGAAGCTACGATTCGCCCAGAAATGTGAAAAACTGGATGTGTCAAATTTTCGACGAATACTTTCCTTATTATAGGATAAGGAAAGTAAAAAAGAGCCTTGCACCGTACTCAAATCTCAAGTCTCAAGGGTCCATTCAATCCAGCACCACGCACACTCTTCTCTGAAAGAAAAATGATTTCAAGCACACAGAAAAATGCATACATTAATCAAAACAACCAACACACACATGCAAAATTTGGAGCACATAAAGCAACCAGCCAAAGTGGGAGTTGCGGACCCGATGCCCGATATACAAACATAAATTTTGCAATTTTACACGTTCGGGAGGAAAAAATTGCAAGGAGCGCCAGCAATTGCGGCGCGCCGTGCTATTGAAAAATGGAAATGAAATTAATCATTTAATGATGGGAAGAAAAATGCAATCGCTCTCATTCTTCTCTCTGGTGATTTGTACACGTAATATTATTATTATTATAATTGTTTTTCTATTATTTATTATTATTAGTAAGCGCCAAATGCAGCGTCGTGCAGTGGGCGGCTCGCCAAGACAAATAAATAGCACCTTGATATTGAGTCACATCTGTCACATGGGGCGCGGCGCTGCAGACGTGGCACAGTTTTTGTTCAAAAATCAAAAACGGAGTCCTGGGTTCGATCCCCAGCAGGTCAGGACACGCACACACACAAAAATTGATTAAAAAAAAATAGTAAATACTCCCACAAGAATCAGCATCTCGTACTTTTATAGGAGGACGAGTCATCATACCTAACTTCCCTATTAGGAGTTCCAAGTCCCTGTACTGTGGCGTCGAGTTACTGCCCAAAACGATGTACGGCAATGCCTCATTGTGTAGAGTAGGGTTAGGCAAAATAAATATAGGGCCATGCCTCGGGCCGTAACTCTAGTTCAGGCGTCCCTTTATCTTACAGTTGAGAGCGGGATTTCACACAAAATGGGCAAAATCCAAGCGTTGAGTGGAATTCGAACTCAGGACTCCCGCACCAGCTGGACTACCAGTCTCGCGCGCTAGACCACTCGACCACCATTGCTACACCTCTGAGTGGAGAGCTGAGGAATTCCATCCAGTTTCCTTGCCTGACATGAATGTTATGGACAGCCTGCTCAGTCCTAGCCCACCCGACATAGAGATGTGTTCAATTGTTCCATACTAAGTAATGGCTATTTTATTGGTGTAAATAAAGTGTGTCTGTCAAGCCAGCGTCGATGGCATGTTGAATACACCGGTTCCCTTCAGAACACCGAAGTTAAGCGACATCCAGCGAGGTTAAGACTTGGATGGGTGACCATTCAAATTCTAATTCTCGTGACGCTGGCTTTTCCCGGCCCCACTCAGGCTGGGTGAGGTCAATGTGAGTAGCAGGTTTGTGAGTTTCCTGCGAATGGAGGGTAAAACCCCCGTCGTGATATGACCATGGCAGTTGAAAGCGACGTTAAACCCCAAAAAAAAAAAAAGTGTGTCTGTCATGTATGGTCTCTTTTGGGGACCTTGGAATTTTCAAGGCACAATCATGTATGAACATTGTATGTATATCTATTCACTGTCGTCATCAAGGGTGAAAAAAAGGTAAATAGGAGGGAATTCGGTGCTTAACGTCAACAAGAGCTGAAATGTTCATACCTCAGGTTAAATGGTAGTTTTCTGACTTGAGGTAGCTGTTAGAACTATATTATTTCATTATGAGTGCAATAATTGTAAAATTTGGTAATAGCTCCTCTGCTCTTATAAAAAAGAAAGAATGATTTACTAAATGGTAAAAAAAATTATATTATTAAAAATAAAAAATAAATCATACACTTTGTCCGAATATCCAAATAAAGGTTTACTAAAATCAAGTTTAATAATCTTCATTTAACTCTATCAGACTATGTATGATATAATTGATCTATTTTGGAAATGGAACCTATGCAATGGATCTGGTATTCTAGTCGTTCATAAGAAAGATCCTTCTACGGTTTTAATAGTACATTTATTTCAACAAAACTTTTCTGTTAGAAAACTCTGTCCAACCCGGGATCGAACTCAGGACCTCTGGGACAAAGCGGTCACAACCGTTAAACCACGGAGGCTGGCTAGTCTGGCTACTAATATAAATAATACAATAATAACACAGTATTAAAATCAGATCTCCTACGGCCTATAAGCTAGACCTTCCCTCCGGGCTCATGAAGTAACGGGATCAAGTTTCTGGTCCACAAGGATTTCTGTTAATGGATTTTTCATGTTCTCAATAACATGCCACCTTATTATTTTTTAAATAATATCTACTTTCTTGGGTCAAATGGACCTCAGTAGCTTGATCGATGGGGCGATAGACTTGTGACTTTAAGGTCGGTGGTTCAAGTCCCGAGTTTAGCATAAATTTAGTATAGCGAGTTTGAGTAGTTGAACAAAAAAACTTTCAGGGGTCCTGAAGAAAAATCCCGGGTTTGAATCCCGATGGTTCGGAATTTTTTTTCAGCTCTAATCGTACCTCGTGAGGAAAAATGAGTAGTTATTACTTGTATGAGTGACGTTCGGTGGTGGCGGTGCCAAAGTACATATAAATAAATTAATGTATACAATCTAAAGAAGGCTCTTAGTAATACTGCGCTACCCACAAAAATTGCAAAGAGGCTCTTGGTTCATGACAAATAATCAAAATTCAACATTATTAGTTAGCGAGTAAGGGCACACAACGGGGCCCCAGACCCTGGGGTAGAGGCGGTACCAGGTAAAATAATCTAACCATGTTATAAAATGTAAGGGGCCTCAAAAGAGTCCCTAAAATCGTCTATATCAAGCTGTAGGTACCAGGGTCTGGGGTTGAGGGTCCAGGGCTCTAGGGTCTAGGGTATAGGGTCTAGGGTCTGGGGCTCAGTTAATGCCGCGCCGCAAGGCATCAATAAGCGATAGGACTGTCTTTATTGTTTTTATTTTAATTAATTGTATTCAAAATATTTACGAGGTGTAGAGGGTCTGGTGTTGAGGGTCCAGGGTATAGGGTCTAGGGTCCGAGACCCCAAGGCATCAGTCAGCAATGGCTCTGTATCTTTCTTTATATATTTTATTGTATCGCGCCCACCGTCCTGCGCAGAATATCCTGAAGACTCGAGCCAGTCCCCCGTCCTGGCGAAGAAGAAAGGACAGAGAGCGAAGAAGTCGAACACATTTCTGAGAACTCCCCAGCTCGGCTATACACACTCAAGGACATACCCCAGCGTACTTTCACAACATACCAATCCAAATACCAAACCCAACCAATCCGACGCAATGGAGAGAGAGGTAAACGCACGACCAGAGAGTCTGGTGAACTACTTTCAGCCCAACAACAGCAACAACAGCAACAACAACACCAACAACAACAACTCGGCCGAGACTGCCACAAGAACCACAACAAATCAGAGACTGCGAAATAGAGGCCAACGCAACCAGCAGCAGACTAGCGCGCAATAACTACTACTGATGGTCGCCGATACGGAGAGGACAGTGATCGCTGAATTCTAGGTCGCGAGTTCGATGTCCGCGGATGGGAAATATTTTCGCATTCGTTTCGCTACAGATATAGGTTTTTGGCTACACTCAAGTACTTTAGTTAGGAGGCTATGCCGTAAGAGATTAGAAAAAGTAAGAACTTGTC